>VWZN01011832.1:98902-110328 GCA_013396955.1 Regulus satrapa
ATTGATGAAAAAAGACATGACTTCTTTTGGTTTTGACCTGATGCTCCTCCAGTCATTACCCTGTACTTTCTGTAGCCATGTCTAAATTTTTAGCTCCCTTTGCAGAAGTTCTAATTAGGTATTAGACTGAGTATTTTAGCCTTTCTGCATCCACCAGTTATACTGATGGCACTAGAATTTATACTCTGCTTGCACTGGTCACCATATTTACTGGGTTTCTTTTTCATAAAACAGAAATCCAACCATTTCCTTTGGATAAAACAAGTAAGATCCAACACTTATTCCACAAAGCTGTAGCCTTTTTTTTTTTCTCACAGTTTCACCACTTTTAGGATTCAAAAATAAATCCATGAGTTGCTTCCTGACTAAAATGTAATTAAATCTGAGTTTATTAAGACTGTTTTTATGTTGCATTAAAAAGTATAACAAAGACAGAGAGTTTGCACAATCAGAATCAAAAAATCTTGTTACTTACAATGATTTATGTTATTAAAATTCTTTTAAAATCTTTGTGTATTCCATATCAGGATAAATTGTTCAGATCTATAAGTACTGAACTGTAATAGTGTGTTTTCTCTTGTCCCTTCAAGGATGTGGTTAGAAATATATGTATGTACACCTGTATGTTTGTTCACAAATAAAAGTGAAGGTGTTTAATAGCTATATCTAAAAGTCCAGGACAAGTAAATACACAAGAAAATCTTCCATGGACCAAAAATGAGATCCCAGGTAGAGATAGTAGATCAGACTATATTTTCTAATGCTTTTACTCCACCAAGGCACAAGCAACTGTGTTACTTTTTTTTTTTTTTTTTCCAAGTGCAAGGAAAGTAACATGTTGCCTCATTACCAATTCTGATATAAAAGCAGTAACCTGGATCTCTTCTCATTTGGAGATAAAAAGCCATTTTTGGGTAAATCATGCATAACTTTCCTAAAATCAATAGGTTTAAAACAGTGCAAAATTGGGATGAAAGAGAAGACTTATATCTTTCAGCTGCATAGAAAAACTATTTTCATTATATATTCCATAAATTTGTAGGAAGCTTACATAAAATTTTCCATTTAGGCAATTTCCTGTAGCATAGCTAATTACTGTCATCCAACTAAGTGGAAACATGTAATTGCAATATGACTCACTAGAACATTAAACTACTCAGCAGAAGATATAGTTTGCATAAACAATCTCTGCAGCAAATTAATCTTTGAACAATACTGTCCTCTGTTTATTTCAATATTTTGCAGAGATATTTAAAAACAGAAAAACTGCTCTATGGTTAAAGTTGAAGACCAGGAAAATGTGTGATGAATTCTTTTCTCAATGTCACTGCCAAGTCACCATTGTAGACTCAGGATTTTAAGTGTAAGGTTTCCTACAACAATGTCTCCTGAATATACCAATGCCTATTTCTTGGCAGGCTGAGATATGTCTTAATTTTGATAGAACTCAGAAGCTCCCACCTTTTAGGGACCCAGAGACAGTCATTTCTTCTCTGCTGCCCATGGGATGACTTGGTGAACGTTTTACCACGACTACCAAGTCAACACAAGGTAGAAGATAGAATACTTC
The DNA here is from genome assembly GCA_013396955.1 of Regulus satrapa. Lineage (NCBI taxonomy): Eukaryota > Metazoa > Chordata > Aves > Passeriformes > Regulidae > Regulus > Regulus satrapa. Next base: position 100,473 of record VWZN01011832.1, read on the forward strand.
AATGTGTTAGGCACATCCAGGGGATGCAGAACACCTACCTCGGCTTTTTCTCCATATCAAAAAAATAATGTTATTGCAGAGCTTCAGGATAAAGTTATTCTCTGTGTAGGGTAAAAGTGTAGAGGGGCTTCACTCTAAAGCCTGTTGGTGGATATTCAGTTTTTCTTAAAGGTTAAGTCACCTCTGTCAGTTGAAGTTTTCTCAGATCAGCACTCAGACTTTTCCAGATTAAGTTGTGGCACTCTCAGGTACTCTCTCCAGTTAAGATGTCACCTTTCCCTGCAAACCTTGCCTACTTCACATGTCTGTGCTTCCTGGCTGTAACAGTACTGCTGTGGTGGTGGGGTGTATGGGGAGCATAGGAGCATAAGACTGCCGAGCCTGTCTGGTGACAAAGCACTTAAAATTTTGGGGATAGTCAGATAGCTACAGTCAGAATATTACTGATTTCCACAGACCAGAATTCCCTTCGAGGCTGAAAGTGAATACAATTTTGTCTTTTAAAGTTGTTGGATTCATTTTGATGCAGCGCACAGACTTAGAGAATTAAAACTGTTAACACAGCTCTGTCACAATATGAAATTCAATAGTTGCTTATAATCTGTCAGTTCTGCTACTGAAGCCTGCTTACTGTCGACTACCATTAAAAATCTTTTGTTCTCTTTATCAAAGCACAGACAGCGAAGGTGAAAATGAAAGCACTAGCAACTGAAAGTATTAAGCATTAATTATAATGCTTTCTTTTCAGTTGCCTTTTAGAGGGCAGTGGTTATCCTATTCAAAGGGCAAGAAGGAAAAGTTAGAGGGATTGCAACTGCAGCTGCTGTTATTGCTATTGAAATCTAATTTTGTTTTGTGAAGATAAATCAAAACAAGCATGTACAAAGCAGAACAGAAAAGCTAAGATAACCTGCAGCTTTTTGTTGTGTTATTGATTGGTTTTCTGTGCTGGAGCACCTGGTCTAAAAAACCTTCCCTCAATATTAGATTGCGCCTTCGGTAGCAGTTTCTGTCCGTAGCCTCTTCCAATATCTGAACACAAATTCAGCTTTCTAACTCTGCTTTCTGAACTACCCAACTGTGTATGGATCCTCATCTTCTGGATGAGAACCAGAAGCATGCACTTTGCCACATGTTTTGTACTGAAGCTCTAAACATGAGCCCTGCCCTCTTCTTCCTTATATCAATGTTCAGAAGGACACAAACAGCTCAGACGAAGCCAAACTAAAATTAAACTCAAAAATCATTTCAGCTAGCAGAAGACTGTCCTACAAGTTTTTCAGTTAAGGGGCAATCTGCCAGTGCAAGTAGCCAAACAGACTAATGGATTTGTCTTAAGCAGGGGACTAAAAAGATATTTTTGAACAATTTGGATCAGTATCCAAAGCCCAGCAAACAAAGGCACTTCCAAAACTGCTGCAGTGGACCAAAAAGGGGATTCAGCTTTATTTCACTACGCCATCATGGGAAGCCGAGCCAGGACAACAGGACCGAATCCTTTCCCTCATGGTAGGTACTTTTTTATAGCATAACTGACAGAGTAAAAAAGGAAGCACTGTTTCAAAATAAAGTCGCCAGAGATTTTTGTTTTCCTATTTCAGTGCCAGATCCATGTCACTGGACACTTAGGAGTTGTGTCTAAAGCTAAGAAGGGTACAGTGCTCTGCTATCCAACTTTGGTCTGCTACATCTACTCAGGTACCCAGGCTGAGCCTGAGCTGATCTAATGTGGTCCTCAAAAGCCATGGAGATGAGGGGATCTAACCTCCTTGGGACATGCCCTGGACATCATTTGATGCTGATTATCTCTAACCAGTACTTGCTTCTTCCTGTAGCTCTTGTCTAATATTTGTATCAGTATTGTTTTTGGAAAATAACTTGACATCTGTAGGCTGACATTCAGAGGGAAGAAAAAAAAAGTTTTATGAATTTAATACTATAATCAGAGTTAAAATATCTGCAAATTTATTCAGTATACTGACACTTTTTTTTTTTTTCATTAACAAGTTTGGGTTTTTTACTGAAAACTGTGTCCTTCTAACCCCCATGCAGATTTGTTCATCACAGACAAACCAGTGACTCCTTTGTTCTCTAGAATTACAAACATGGGAATGTTTAACCTGATTTATAGATATACTTTGAAGCCACAACTGCTTTTCATGTATAAAAAACAATAACAGAAAATAAATTCAAAAGCGTACCAATTTTTCAAGCATTCCTACAACTTTATCATTACTAAAATTCATAAATAATACTAAATATAACCACAGAAAATGAATGCTTACGTACAAGTAGAATAAAGAATTTCTAAATCTGCAGTTTCAGAAAGAATTTATTTGAAACAGAATGTAACTCTAAATAGAATAAGCATCAGCATAATCACTATTAATTGCTACTAGATAGACTTACATTTTTCTCACACAGGAAAGTGAAGGACAGCAGCTGTTATCTATGCATCTGCTAAGATTACCATTTTGATTTTTATTTTAATGGATTTCCTAATGTGATTAAACACTAAAGACCCTTGCCAGAAAAATATCAGATTTTTTTTTTTTTTCCTGAATACCCTTGTTCTTTGAAGAGATGTATATAAAGGACATTGGGAAATGGCCAGGGATCAGCTCCTAAGATTACCGGTTATGTGTCCAATAAAACACAGAAAACAAGATGAAGTGTTGTGTTCTATTCTCCTTGCTTACAAAAATGTGATTAAGTCAATTCTTTCCTGAGGAAGAATGGCACCACTGAACCTCAAACTCATATATTGTAATATGGGGATATTTCCTCTATTATAGGACATTCTCTTCTACCTAGCCCAAATGCAGTTTATATTACTCACAGTCCCCTTTCCACCTCAGCATTTCCCAGGATGGCTTGCATGGTGTGAACATAAAGTGGTAACTATCAACATCCATTTGTACTGACCAAATGACCACAGCTTACATAGGACAGTGAAGAAAAAGCCTTATTTTATATTACACATAATTATGCCTTTCCCAAACTTTCTAAAGTAAAAACAAACACATTATTCCTTAAGAGACAGTAACCTCTTTTGGCTGTAGCCTCTCTCTTCAAATCCAGTCTTTTCACAGACACACTAAAACCACAAGGCCCAGTACACACCTGTTATTTTTGTTTCAGTGCAACTTCAGTAATTCTGCACATGAAAGTGGAATTACACTGGGTGTTGCTGCTGCAAAGTGAATAAAGCCTGTTATTTGACACATCATCAGGGAATCCTAATTATTTTAACTCCACGAGTATTTCCACAGCTGTTCTGTGTAAACTGCACTAAGTGGAAGTGTTTGAGGAAGAACAACTTTGGCCTGGACAGCTGCCACTAGTTGCCACTGAAATCAGAGGATACATCAAAAAGGAAGAAGCTTTAGTATGTAAGGACAGTATATTCCTCACAACATTTGTTAGGAAGCAGGAATTGATGCCAAAAACGGAATTTCAATTAAACTGTGCCATTCGTATGCAGCCTGAGGTTGCTCAGGATGTTTGCTATGCACGGCATTTTTAGATCCTTCAAACTGCCAGATTAGAGATAGTTGGCATGGAAAAATAATAAAAACATAAAACTGAATCAGCCTTTTTCATTTGTTTGTTGTTTAAAATTCAAAAGGCGTTTCTAGGCTTACAATGATTGAGCTCCTAAGTTATTTATGACATAAAGAGTCATAGATGGTAAAACATTGTAAAGCAATAACCTGCAGCTAAGTTGTTCTTAATGCCCATTTTCTCTCTTTTGGAACAGTTCATATACTGTGACTGACTCAATATCCCATTCTAAAATAACTACACACTTTATCATTTTTAGCCAATAAGGTATAATGTAGTTTTGGATAAAAATACCATAATATCAAAATACCACTTTTTAAATAGTAGATTTGAAAATGTAGAATCAATCTCAGCCTGCCTCGATTTCTTTTTTAGATTTGACTAACAGTACNAAATGGAAGTCTGAAACTACAGTCCCAAGTGAGATTTCAGAATGCTAAAATATTCTCTTCAGCACTGAAGATTTTAATATATTTTTAACATGCTCTGGGTTTCAAAACAGCAGAAAATGGGCAAAGGTTCAAGTTTCAGATCTGAAGAATTATTTTATTTATATAATCAAAATATTTTTTATTATTAAAACTTTCCCCAAAATCACATCAAAAGTGATTGGAGGCCTTCCAGGCCTTGAAGCTCTTGCAAAATATTTATATCAGAATAGCGAGTCCACCGAGAAGGTAGTGCACAAGTTTGGTTTAAGTCTGTTCACATGATGAAACCTGCTGCTTATACCAGTTTTCTTCTAAAGAGTGAATGATGCTAATATCCGACATGAGAGCCCATAGTGCATAAAACAATTTGGGCTGCACTGAAATTGCTCTGCTCCTCTGTTTCACATGCGTGTCCCAGTAATACAGTCATATTCTTCCTTTCACCTTTACCGTTGGACCCATTTTCTTTCTCCTTCCCTCTAACACTGTTCTTTTTTTATAGTTCTCGTGCCATGGGGCATCTTAAGAAACTAAATGTCAGCCAAGGACAGTGGTCCAGAATATGATTCATACTTTCCCTCGGCAGATCTGAGGCCAGAGTTTTGTGGGGTAAGCCTGGAATCCTCCCTCCCTGTTGCTGCCCCAGGTGCCAGGGAGCTGTGGCACTGGACAGCACACTCACACTGCAGCCCATCCCGAGGCAGCAGGACTCCCCTGCCCCTCTGCACGCCTCAGGGACTGAGGAGCAGGGCAGGCAAATTAAATCCAAATTAAGCTCTTAGGCTTCAGGGTGTCAGGAACCCAAGACACAACTGAGTGCCATCTCTACAGGACTACAAGTAATCTGCACTAAGAGACATTCTCCGCCCTTTTTGTGAAACTTCATACCAAGAGAGAATATTTCATGATTCATATACAAATCAGAACACAAGACTGAAAAATGCTGATATACAATCAGCAATCTAGAGCATTGCTAATGGGATATGGAAGATCCAGCTCTTAGTCCATAATCCTCAAGGAGGAGTAGTGGAGTTTTTATGTACATTGCCTCAGCTGACATTTTCCTGTATCATTGAGGGAACACAGTATTTCAGGCAGAACTAATATTCCCAGGAGCCACAGGAGAACAGATACAGCTTCCAGGTCCATATCTGCACCTTGTTCTAGACATACCTGGTAGTGTCTGACGTCGGTAGAAAAACTTCCATTTGCACTCCCAATCTTGTACTCACTGCTTAAGCAACTGGTATCAGAAAAAAAAAAAAAAAATCTTCAAATCAGCTTTATAGTAGAAAGAAAAATTTGTAGAAATTGGAAGAGGGGATATTTTCACTACAAGAGTAAGTGAAACATTTCCTCTAATCATAAATTCTGGGAGCCTGATAAGGGACTTGTGTGATTCTGGACCTTGAAATATAAGAAAATTGTTCCTATAACATGTTCAGTCTGCAATTTCCCATCATTTCAGTGTCAGACATAACACTTAACACTTGGAATTTGTCTCATGCTTACCAAGCAATCTTCCAGACTAGTGTAAAATTGTCCCCATTGGCTAGAAGCATTTTTTAAATTAAATGTGATCACTTTTCCTAAAAAAGTACATGTTAAGATGAAATGTTACAGTTTTATGACCCTACATTTCTGGATTTTTTAATATGTTTTGCAACTGTATCTGTAAGAACTAAGGCATTTTAGAGGAGCAATAACATTTTTTAAAATTTTCTCCTTTATGTGCTTAGTTGTATGTGAATTTAATACAGTTCGGATGTGTGCATTTGGGCATGTCCATATACACATGCATATTTCTGTAATATAAAAAAAAATATGGCAAAAGGAGATTCTATTTCACACATTCAGAAATCAGAAAATGCTAGAAGAGAAGCTGTTGGTGCACCAGCATTAGCTCCCTTATCTAGAGGTAAGAGTACTAATAGATACTTGTTCACTTTTTAAATGTTATTTCTGTTTCTCCCAAACTGTCACAACACTCTTCACAGACACATATAGATTTCTACTAGTCCTACTCATGCATAAAACACTCTTGTCAGCCTCTCAGAAAACACAAGCATCTACACAAATTATACTATTGTATTGTTATTATTATTGACTCATTTCATACTTTCAATTCCATATTCATACTCTTATTTAAACAGGCATTACCAGTTTGCTTTTCACACATGGACAGCCATTTTGAGTATAGGAATTAGGAGAGTACAGCTATTCCTCCATCAAGTTTCTACCTGTCCTTTGGTTGTCTCCCCAGTTCACAGCTCTGAATTTCCTCTTTTGTCATAGTGGTATGAATTACACAAATCACAGTTCTGAAGCAGCCAGCCAGAGTGACTGGCTTCATAGTACTCTAATAAATGAAGTGCTCTGTCCTCCAGGCATCTTGCTTCCCTTTCTTCTTCCTGCACTAAGGGAATTACAACATCTTCCAATTACCAGTGATGCGTGGATGTGTTGCACATTTCCGACTTGAATATCATTCATTTGGTTTGTTATGAATCCTAAGACCATCTGAATTTGAATTTGCTTTGTTCTGGTCAAAATACAAGACAAAAACCCCAGCACCTACCACAAAGAGCTTACATTAAAAATTGACACAGGGAAATGGAATATATGCACAACCTGTCAATAGTCTGAGCAGCTACTTTGTGTTGGGAGCTACCTAATCACATCAGACATAGAAGAATGGATTAAAAAAAACAATTTCTTCAGATTGCTGTTATGCTTATCTCTCTTCAGAATTAAAATGCTGGTGCTAGAGAAATCCCTAAAAAGCTTTCCAACAAATCATCTGATGCCATGTTGAATTCAGTGATCCACAATCTCTCGGGAATGCTGGCAAACTGACCTTGGGCCTCCAGAGTTACTGAGAGTCAGTGGTGCTGCCTCTCAGTGGTGGATCAAACTGAAGACTGCTGCACTGGACACTGTCTTGTCAACTATTAATGTCAATAATTGTGAACAAACAAAATCATAGGATACCTAGGATTGGAAGAGGCTTCAGGAGATCTGTAGTCCAACCTTCTTCTCAAAGTAGGGTTACCCATGAGTTCAGAACAAGTTCCTTAAAGAGTTATCTAGACAGTTCTTGAAAAAACTCCCAGGCTGAGATAGCACAACCTTTCTAAGGAGGCCTGATTGACCTCATGAAAAAACTGCACCTTATATCCAGTCAGAACCTCTCTCATTGCACTTTATGCTCCTTGTCTCTCATCATCCTGCCACACAGTGCTTTGTAGAGTCTGGCTCATTCTTCTTGTCACATTCCCCACACATACTGTCAGGATGTTGTTAGGTGCCCCAAAAGAAGACATCACTCCTCCAAATAAAGCTGAATAAAAGTACTATAACTCCTGCTTTTAATACTATTGTCCTGTCTGGAAGTCACCACAAAGAGAAGAAATTGTTTGGATTGCTGATATGATCCTGTGTAACAGAAGCTTCTAAAGTAACCTTTGTGTAAGTGATACTACATTTTTGAGGGTGAAGGATAACATTGTAAAATGAGAGACCTAAAATTAGGTGCAACATGCAATGAATAATAGATTTCTGGAAACTATTAGAGAGTATCTGTGGAACACAGAAAATCTGTTCCTTATATTTAGGCAGAACAGAAAATGAGTCTATCTTGAGTTCTTAAAACAACTTTTTGAATGACACCGCAGAAATCAAATAAAAAGAGGATATCCATCTTCTTTATTAGAATTTTGAACATGGTATTATTTGCTGTGGTTACCAGTGGTCCATAAAAAACAGTCTGGGAAAAAAAAAAACAAAAACAAAAACCAAAACAACAAACCCAAAACAAAAGAAAAATACTCCACACTTTATTTAATAGGAGAAAAGTAATCTAGTTATGATCACAGCTGTCTAAGTTCTGCTAGCTAACTGGAAGTTCGCTGACATTAATCACTATAGCACTGCATTTCAGGTCTAACCTGGGCATGCCAGTTTAGTGTATATGTAGCCACTTATGGTGGCTACACTGGTAGCCACACTTGGTTAGACCTCAGCTGAGCAGCAACACACCATTTTATCTCAAAAACAAACAAACAAACAAAAAAACCCTCAAAAAACGAACAACAACAACAACAATAAACCCAAACCTAAAAGCCTCTCAGATAAAGTATATCAGCTTCAGGAACCACTCAAGTCCATTAATGGTTTATTCCTTGAGGAGTATGCTACACTACTTTCAGAATACCCAACCGTATGCTCCACTAAGGTCTGGCAATCAGACAGGAAATGTAGCCAGGTATCCTGGCACACCAGTGCACGGACAGAAGGGCTGGCACTCTCTGGCTGTAAGGCTGCTGGGTGTGAAGGTAGTCTAGCTCTCACAGCCTCCCTGCTTGCCACATCACTGCGTGAACCACAGTCAGAAATCCCAGTCTGACTCCGGGAGAAAAGTAGAGCAGCACGGAGAAACAGTGCAGAGACAGTTTCAGAAGATGGCAGGGAGAATGGTGCTGGTCATACTTAGGAACTCAAGACCTCTTCAGCAGTAAGAGCAAGAGCCACAGCTGCTGCACAGATCACTGGGTACCCATGCAATGTGCAGGCTGCTCAGAGATCAGACAGGCCAAGGACAGAGACCAAATGGCAAAATCGTACTCCCTGGCAGTGACATGGAGAAACAGAGCTGGCATGACCCTCATTGACAGGACCAAAAGAGCACCAATTAGCTGTAATTCAGTAGCTGAAGCTATCTTTTTTTTATTATTATTATTTTATTGTGTGTTGATGATTTCACCTCTGGTATGTGATGCTGAGATAAGAACTTTGAATTTCAGTGACAACAGTAGGCCCTCAATAAAAATTGTGATAGTTGCTTTCATCTTAAAACATGAATCATATGTCAGGTACGGCTTGGGTGTAGCTTTGAAGAAAAATGCCTGGAATAAAGTCAGCAACAGTTGGCTGTTGGTGCTATACTAGAATAGAAGAGTTCCTTACATTGTTCCTTCTGTGATGTTAGCACCAGAGCCTGTGCTTTGTCTCTGCTGTTCCAGCCATGAATCATGCCAAAAACAACATAAAATGGAGTGATTTTCAAATCTGCTGTTAAATAATTGATTGTTTTACTGCCACCATGAGGACACTTTTAGAAACAATGCTTACATGGCAGCAAGACCTGAGCAGTGAGAGATCTATGATGCATGTTAATTAAAACTGCTAATTTAAAAAATACATTTTGGCAGTTGAAGATAAATAAATGCATGAGAGATTTGTTTCCTGAGTTCCTATGGTCTGAAATTACAGATGACAGTCCTTCTGTAGAGGGGGAGAGAATTCATTTAGATTAAATTATCCTTTCATTTCCTTTTCTAAAACATCAGAAAACCTCCCTAACTGACATTTTTTGCCTTTGTGTCGGGGATAACATTAAGAATAATTTTCTGTGATTGTCTCTTCGACAGGCAGAGAACTCATTTTAATCGATACATCATAAGCTGTTATTACAGCTATTTTCTATGTTAATTCAGCCTGCCCTTCATAATTATGTGGGTTTTTTCCTGTTTTTTAAAGCTCTGGATGGTGGCAGATTTCCACCACCTAGTGGGAAAAGCATGTACTGTCTCCTCAAAGCTTTGCTCAGATTTCCCCTTAATGCTCATTTTCAACCTTCCCATTGTAAGCCCCTTTTACCAACACTTATTACCAAACTACTTCTCTCATTTTCTCACAAACTGGTGAATGTGCCAACCTGTATAAAACTCTCCTTGAAGGTGTCAGATATTACATACTCCACAAAAAATGTATCTCAGTATAGAGAAATTGTATGTCTGTGTTTTCAATTCAGAGATTTGTAACCTAAAAGGAAAACTGAAACGCTAAAAAAAAAAAAAAAA
>VWZN01011832.1:114617-128799 GCA_013396955.1 Regulus satrapa
GGCTGCCCGCGGGCGATCGGGACGCGGCCTGCGGCAAGGCCCGGTCCGGCCGGCGCCTGCCGCCCCCGCTGCGCCGCCGCCTCAGGAAAGGCCCCGGAGCATCTGCGCGGGCTGCTCCTTGCGGAACAGCCATAGGGAAGAGCTGTCAAATTCCGGGGGCTTTCCTCTTCAGTTTATCTCGATGTGTTGTCAGTACCAGCCTTCCTCGAGAAGAAAGCCTTAAGTGAGTCCATCAGTATTTATTTATAGGTGCTGAATCAGTTGCCTGGATTTCATTCCCTCAGCGAGATGAGTTGGTGCCCATAGCTGGGAATCCTCCTGCTGCAGATTTCTGTATGAAGCTGAATGTTTTTTCAAGCCAGATTCAAGCCAAGCTCCTCAGGGAGCTGGACCATTGATTCATCATATCCATGCTAGAAATGCAACCTAAAAGCTATTTCAGATCAAAACAGCAGCTCAAGCACACCAGTCTGAATGCATGAAAATATATAGAATCCATGTCATACCTTCTGTTAAAAAAAAAGCCAAAAAACAAAAACAAACAAACAAACAAAACCCTAAAATATGTTTATTATTACAAGGGATTTTACAGATCATCTAATTCCAACCCCCTGCCATGGACAGAAACACCTTTCGAACAGGCTGCTCAATACCCCATCCAGCCTGGCCTTGAACTCTGCCTGGGACAGGTCATCCACAGCTTCCCTGGGCAGCCTGTTCCTGTGCCTCATACCATTAAACTGGAACCAGAGAGTTCCACCCTCACAGTAAAGGATTTGCTCTGTATATCTAACGTAATTTTTCTCTCCAGTTTGAACCTGTTACTCATTGTCCTACCACCTTAATTCATATTGAATATCCACCCATATAATTTTGAGTACTTGGGGAGACTTCTTCTGAAGAAAATGTTTCACTGTTGCTTTAAGGAAAACAAAAAAACAAAAAACAAACAAAAAAAAACCCAACTAAGGCTTAAAAAACAAAACAAAACCCCCCAAAACCTAAAAATGGGAAGTTCATTAATTATTAATGAGCTTTTGCTGAGGAGTAGAGGGTGTCTGGGAGTCTTAACATTTTGTGTCACCTTGTAGACAGACACTGTTTTCCAAAGTCAGTTATATGATGAAGAAGATATTAAGATTAAATGAGCAGTGCAGAACTCAAAAGCAAACCCGTAATTATTAATAGATATTTAAATTGGCAAGCAATTGATTTTTAAATTGTCCTTTCACCCTTGTGTGTAATGCGGTCTGCCTCACAGTGACAAATTAGCAGCAACACTGTGCTGTGACTCTTTCTCCTGGAAGGTTCTCATTACTATTCAGGGGTTTTGCTGGCTCATCAGTGAATCGTGGACAGCATTTCGATCGCTGAAGTGTGGCCCAGAAACCAGAGAAAGGATCGGAAACAGAGTCTATAAAAGCCTTTTCTTATATTCTAAGATTGATTGGGTTCTTGAATAGGACTAAGTTCTTTGGCCTCAGTGTTATTATTTCTTATGTACCCCAGAGGAAGTGACAGTGCACTCACCCCCTCCATCCCTTTTTTTAAATCTTAGTATTCTTGTTACTCTGTCAGGAAAATAAGAACAGTAACATGTAATGGTCTGAATGTGCTTTTTTTTTTCTTAATTGGAAAGAACAATCCCCTTAATCCCAGTAACACTGGGCTGAGATCTAAGGTTTTGATCTAACTTTCATTATTCATCAACATCTCCAAGATAATTTTACTAGCAGCCTATAGGAAGATCAAGTTAATCATCTTTTCAGACAAATAATTTTCAGTTACTAGTCAAAACATTAATCTGTTTTTAGTTGCTACTTGGCATTTGTTTTATCTAGGTTTTTCTTAATCTGAGTTCAAATTAGAACTAGTTGCAATTTTGTCTGTCAAAATAGATACTTTTAAACAGTAAAGCTTCCACAGAGCACATTACTTTGCTACTATTTCAAATGGGGTAGGTTCTGTATCTCAAGAACAGAAGCTCCAGTCAAACAGGGTGAAATTAATGAGAAAACTTGGAATTTTCGACCTGAAAATTCATATTTGCAGGCAGTCTTGCATAATTTTACAAGACTATGCTTTGACAAAACGAAAGTAAATATTTGATCTTCAAAGACTTCGAAACCCCACAAAGTGGGATTTTGCTCTTCATATACTCTGTGTTCTGACAATAGTTCTTGTCCTTGTTCAACCTTATTCCACTCTGCTCATTTTTTAAATACTTTGATGACATTTAGTGTTCCTAAATAGTTTGGATTTTGTGCCACACACAGCACATCACCTTCGAGAGCGTGTGGTCTAACAAACTTGTGACAATCCTTTTGCCACTTCTGGTATTTTCTCTTTTTCTACATTCAGTGTTCCCACATCATCATTATTGTTTTTTATAACCCGTGTTCAGCTTTATAGTGTTACCAGTGAGCAAAGCACATGAACTGAATGCATATTAGACTTTAGGAATAAATTCTAGATTAAAATTACAAGTATCTCAGAGGGCAAAAAAGCTTTCTCAAGGTTAAAATTACTTTGCAGTTAGTACAATATCAAATAAATGAAAAAATGGTAAAACTATTTTTTTTTTTTATATGTACTATGTTCACAAGGAATTGGTCTGTTGATAATGGACTTAAATTTCATCAGGGAAAATTTTAGTTAGACTTCAGGAAAAATAGATTTAACCAAGTTAATTTAGTTGAACATTAGAAGGGGAGGCCTGTGGACAGTCCATTGTTGGAGTTTTTTTCAATGTGAATAGACAAACCTCTGTCAGGATTTGTTTGAGTAAATCGAAAGCTGCTGCCAGGCAGAGGGATGGAGTTGATTGTCTCTCAGAATCCCTCTTTATTGTCTGGGCCTCATTTTCAATTGAAGGTGCCCACTGTTCAGATTTATGTAACCTTTGACATGGACAGGTGTCTATAAAAGATCTTTTGCCCTCAGTTCTTACGTGCTGTTTGCAGATATTGAGCTTGAGCTGTTTCATTCTAGAGCAGCACAAGGCAAAGTACAAGCTGATATTCTCAAGGTAACATGACCCCAAGCAAGGCAAGCAAATGCCTGCCTCAGCTGTCTCTCTACTATTTAGTGATGTATATTCTCCCCACAGATACTGTCAGATACTATTCTCTAGTCAGATACTGTCTGATGGTTTGAGGTTAACAAGAACAAGGGCTTATGTGGATATCTGGAGCAAAGGAGTAAATTTCTCAGCAAGCCAGCCAAGGCAACTCTTTTGTCTACTGCTATTATCTTACAACCTAAAGATTCAGCCAGCCCTTCAGGGGTTGGCATGGTGATGCCTTTGATGGAGGGATGGGCATATATTATTGGTTACGTATTCCATGTTTTCCTCTTTGCTTACCAGCATTCTTCTAATATTGTCCAGGTTTATTCAGCAGAAAATTTCCTGAAACCGTGTTGCCATTTAAGCAATGATAGTGCTTGCAGCAGATGAGTGTCAGTGACATGTTGTGAAATCTGGCTGAATCCTTTGGGCACTCTCTTCATTTACAGTGGAATTACTGAAAGATGAATGAATCACTTTGGGCAGATACCTCTAGAGCCTGCAAATAAGAGAAAAAGGGAAGAAGCAGTACTACCAAGAACAGCTATGACTGCTGTAAGATGAAGCTGTCAGATCATCTTCCTCCACTTGTAAATACCAGACATTGCAAAGGCTCTTGAGATGTGCAGCTTTGCAGGAACAGAGATCTTACCCACATCTGTAGGAGACACTGAAACATGCATATACAGCACAGTGGTTATGTCATATGCTTTTGGAGCTTACTTTGCTGGTTTTTTGAGATAAGGATGATGGGCCTATGAACTGAGCTGAAGTTCACTTCCTGGTCAGATTTGTAGCAGGTTTTAAGAGTCAAGTATTGGTTTGTTTGGGACTACTTCACTGTCAGTAGATTAAACAGGAAAGTTCCTCTAAAGGAGCTTGTAGGGGGTCTTCCAGAAAGTGTTGATGGAGGGATTGTGGCACTCTGCTCTCAGCCCTTGCTCTGATGTAATGTAGAAGCAGTTCTGACAGTAAATGGATATTGTTAACTACTGTTCACTCGAGCTGAGAAGCCAAAGGCAGCCATAAGCAGTGGTACCCCCCCATCCTCTCTGTCTGTCTGCAAGTTTCTCCCAACAGTAAATGTGTTTCAGCAGCACTAACAGGATCAGCACTGGACCTTTGCACTTTTTCAGCCACTGCTCTTAATTGCTGATCACTGCAAGTGAAGAAGCAATTAAATATGAAAAGGATTATTTGAGACCTCAGTCCTGTATGATATTGAGCATTTCTGTACATTGTTATGACTCAGCTGGTCATAAGTCTGGGGCAGCTGAGGTCACTCACTATCTTGCAGGATGAAACCATGGAATGAAACAACAACACTTCTAATCAATAGCAGAGATAGAAAAAGTGGATTTATTATGAGTACTGATTGAACAACCAGACTAAGAATAATTGTGGACAACATCAGAGAGATGAGGAAACTTTCATTTCTTTGGGGAATGTTGTTCTAGCACACATTTTATTTACATTTTTTCCTGCCAGAAAAAAAAAAAAAAAGTCTATTGGCTCTTGGTATCAGTTTCTAATGAATACAGACTTCTCTGGTAAGTGCAGTTGCAATGAGAGATGTGACAAATCCACCGTTGAGATACACTGAGTGCCAGATAGGAGTGTTTCTCCCTGGCTCACAAGTATGGATGTGTGTCTGTGCAAGCAAGGAGCTTGAGAGCAGTTACAGTAGCTATGTGTAAAACTTTCTGTGACCATTCATTCACATTTAAAGTAAAACTAGGCCCTTACCCCTATGATTTACAATGCACAGGGAATCTGGAAGTCTTACCCTAAAGTGATAATCCATTGTTTATTGTGAATCATACGGGCAAAGTACTACAAATCTATGTCCATGTAAAACAGGATAAAATACTATTTGCTAATATTTTTCATTCAGTTGGCATTTCCAGCAATGTTTCAGCAACCTGTGTGCCATATGTGAGACTATCTGATTTATGGATATGCTGAATTTCTTTCCAAAGAAGATTTATTCTCCAGAGACTTTGAGCTCAGCGTGGGTAGAGAGGTAATCATGAAGATCAGAAGGCTTTTCCTTCATTCTGGATTGATTCAAATGCTTTAATATAATATTGTTAAGTTTCTTCAGCTCTTCTATGTTCTTCTTTTCAGATAGTAGTCTGCTTGATATTTGGTCCACTTCATTTCTAGTTTGAACTTAAAAAGAAAAACATACTACATTAAATTTGCAACATTTAAGTCAAGAGCAGCACTACCCTCACTTGAATTCCTGTGAGGCTTTGTAAGGAATTATGATGACTGAAAATATTTAACAGGAAAACAACTGCGGAACCTAATAATAATAATTTATACATCTGGTGGGTTTACCTTCTCACTACATTCTTATTTGCTTATTTGCCAGATTTATTTTTCAGTTTAGTGCAGAGTAATAAAATCATATATGGCTCAGAGAATTTTTGCAGTTTTCAGGAGCATATCCATTAGTGTCCGCAGGGAAATGTCTTATTAGGGGCTTCAAGATCAAATTTGTGGTAAGATGTGCATGTATTTTATTTTAAATTAAAGAAAATTTCTTGCAAATACTGGAATTTCGAGGACAGCCTCCTCTGGCATGCCAATATGCACTTTTGGAGCTATTTTTATTTTGGCCTTCTGAAGTTAAAAAATTTACCTATGGGTTTTGAAGCTTAAGTGTAATAGTGGCAATGCTAAATGAATCTATGCATGTGGTTTGCAAATGTCTCAGATTATGTAACACACTATTACCTACATATATCTTATAAAACATTGTAAAATAAACTGAAACACCACTTGAAAACAGTTCCAAAAACCACAGGCCTCCACCAATCTGAGCCCAAGAAAACTGCTTTAATTCTTGTAAGAAAGTTTTTCACTTTTGTTTATCATTTTTCCATTAGAGCAACCCAGTACTATTTTTTATACAATGGCTCTACTTTTAGCAGCTCCATGGTAATTGAATCTGAAATTCAAGTATGAGGTATTTAAATTTTACAACCATGTTACTTAAAATCTACTTTATGTTCTTTACTTGTCTGATATTTCTTTGAGTGCCTATAAGAAAACTTAGTCAAGGGTTAGAATTTCCTGGCCTAAAAGAAAAAAAACAGGTTTCTCTGTTTCAGCAAAAAAAAACCAAACCAAACCAAAACAAAACAAAAACCACTACGCATTATAAAAATCTTGATTTCATATGTGTTCCAGTTCTTTCAAAATAAACATGTAAATTGAAATAATGCACCTCATATTGTGCTCAATATTATTAGCTCAGAAAACCCAAAGATGACAAGGGTTCCTTGTCTTTAGCTAAACCTACCTGATCAGTCCTAAACAACTGGAACAGCAATTGTGTCCACAGACTCTGTGCTACATGGAAATCTTGATAAATGTCTAATTATTTTTCTTATAAAGAAAAGACCTTCTTAGTTCCAAATCAATTTCCAGTCAGTACTTTGATGAGAAAGGGTCAGGTCTTCCTTCAGGTAGCCTGATTTATAAGTGTTAATTCCTGGGTGAAATTCCAGTTTCAGTGGAATGACCACAATACTGAGTTTTATCTGGAAAGAAATGGAAGGCACATTGCCAAAGTATCTCATGGCCATACAGTTACCTTTAAATTTTAATTTCATTTCCAGTTGGCATTTTTAGTGGCATTTCAGCGCTATAATACACTGCTGAGATAAGTTCTTCACAGCTGTTGAAGCTCACAGATCCTTAGCACTAAGAATAAAATTGTGCCTTTGAGACCTGAGAGAGTGTTGTTTGCCTGTGCTTCTCCCCCCAGGACCATGACCCAAGTGCCCAGAACCAGCCAAAGCCTTTGACCATGCAAGTACAGGAGTAGCATATTATAAGGTAGCATGACACATTTCAGCACAGTTCTTTTTCCAGTTAGCCCTACATTTTTAAGAACTGCTCTTTGATTTACTTACATATTAAGAATATTACAAATGAAACAAGTGCCAAACTGATGATCAAAGTAAGGATAAAGGTGACGAAGAACAAACGCTGGTTTCTTGTGTTGCTCCCTGCCATACTTTCTCCAGTACCACCAGTGTTCTCTTCCTCATCTGTTAAGAGATGACAAATCATTTGATGATACAGTTTTTTAAGGTTGGTTAGGATAAGCATGACAAAATGCTTCTGGCTTCATGAAATTATGCAAAATACATTGTATATTGGGCCAACAGATTATATTTCCTGTGATATTTAATGAAAAGTGAAGAATTCAACTTCATGAACTCAGCTTGAATGTGGAAATACAAAAAAAATATACATCTGTTGTAACTGCTAGAGCACATTCAACAAAAATGCTTGTTGTTGAAATACAGTGTTTTGTTGAAGTCGACCTGTTTTACAGTTCAGAGTTTTACAGGTGTTTTACATGTACAAAGGTTGCAATGAAGTTTTCATCAGGCAGCTTTGTAAGGGCTTGATTGCATTTAACAACCCCCTTTTTCAAAAGGAAAGGAAACAAAATTCATATTGAAAACCAAAGTACAGATTAATCACACACATTTATCCTCCAGATACACTTCTTTTTCTGTTTAATGAGAAGTATCCCTGGGATGAATTATTTCCCACATTAAACACCTCAGTTAAGCTCCTAATGTTGGATAGAATGAATGTAGGTTTTGACTGTTTTAAGTTACTATTTTAACATTTGTTAAAACAAATGTTTTCAGCATTATTCTTCACCTTTAGGATTTGTTGGTTTAATTCCAGTAAAAAAATGAGGTACCTCATCCTCCTAATTGTCAAGAATGGAACAGACTGTCATATAGACTACATATAGACTCATATACTACTTCCTTTAAGCACAGGAGGAATGAGTGGGGAACAGGACTTGCAATGCTGACCTTGATTCAGCTCAGCAAGCCAGATCATTGCTTTTTAAAGAACGTGCTGCATATATAGGGAAAGCCAGTAGTTTCTCTCATGGAAACAGCTGCAATCAATGTGAGGTGGCAGTAAGCCCCAAAGATAAGTCAAGGGAACACCATGAAGAAATTCATGTGTATGTCAAAAATTGACACTTGAGCTAGATTTGTTTAATCTTAAGTTTGTATACTACTGTAATATCTTACAAAGATTTGGGGTTATTTTCTGCTTTGGAGGGAGGAGGAAGCTAATGTAATTTTACTTTGGTGCCAGTCACATACATACTAAAATTATATGCAAATTACTGTAATTTATCCTTCTGTAATTGCTGTCTTGCCATTCTGCAAGGGAGAGTAGCATGTACATCTGTGGAAGATTTATTTCTAGACCATGTTCTTGTTTTAGCTGGTGTAAATTTCTGAGGTCTCTGCAACTGAGCCTATCGTGATAAAGCTGAGGAAAGGCTGCATATGCCATTAGAGCACTTCTATAATGAGTCTACCTAGGGTTGAGCAATTCACTGAGCTGGGAGATCTCTGGGAATATCTCTGGTTTTCTTTATTTTGTGTTTAACACACTCCTGTCCATGAGTAAGCTGAAATATTTTCACATTTGTCCTTTGAGAGTCTGTTATTCCCTTTGTAACAAGTGCACCATATAGTAAGTGCCTGCACCAATATTGCTTTCCAATCAGAATGATAGGGATGGGCAGAGCCTGCTACTGCTGCCTGCCAAGCTTCCTAAGTTATCAACAGTGGTCTCAAAAGTGGTCTGAGCTCACTCTGCTCTTACTACTAAGTTGCTTCTTACTACTTCATCAGGCTGAACAAGCCAGGCTGCAGTGTTGTGAATTGATGAGCACATATTCTCATCAAACTGCAAACAGTGGGAGCATTTTATCTTCTAAAATATGAAATTACTGCATAGCTCCTACTGAAGCAACCAAAAAGTATATACATTTTAAACAACTTTTGGCATGTCTCTGATTTTCTGGCAAGAGAACCAGAGTTTTCTGCTGCTGAGTAAGGTAGCTGACAGGATGAGATATCTACAGGCTCTCCAAGCTTAAAAGCTACATTAAAAGAATAATCCTAGAAGGAACCAAAGGATTTTACAAATTTGTGAATAAAATACTTATTAAGCTACTATTTACTGCTGAAATGTAAGGAGGGGCATGCATGTGACTCATCCAGAGAATCACATGTGATTCCACAGAACCTTATATATTTACCTGAAAAGTAGATAATACTTTCCCATAAAATTGCAAAAGAAAGCAAAACAGTCGCACTGAAAGGAGTTTCTTTAACATTAAAATTTATGTATGCCATTGTCTCATTTTCTGTGTATAGAAGTGACAATATCAAGATAATCTGGACATGGGAATTTAGCACTTGATGTCTAAAATACTTGTGTTAAATGCAGAAACTAGCACCACTCTAGTTAGTTGGATTAGGAAAAGTTCGGGGACTTGGAAACAGAAGTAATGAGAAAATATTTAAGACCCATAACTAGAAGCATGATTAAGTTATGACACTCAAAACACTTTTCAACATAGCTGTTGATCTATGAATTTCTTCACTCAAATTTGCCATTACAATAAGGGAAATAAAAGCAAACTCAAATATTGTAATGTGCTGAAGAGCTCCAGGTTTCAAGGTATTTTCAGCTCCCGAAGAACTCATATTGTAGCCATTACTGGGTGAAAATATTCTTGTTGCTGTGAGAAATCAAAGGCAAAAGCCCTATCAAACCAGTAGAAATGTGGGAGCCATAACTGAAACTGTAAGTAAAGAAATTCTGAAAAGTAAAATGTTTAAAGGCTTCACAGGGTATTTCAGGTAACTGATTTGAGTTCTTAGGAGATGCCTCTTAAAGGAATGAACAGAAATTCTCAGGTGCTTTTATTGCCACTTATGAATTTTAGTGCTTGGGAAGAGCTATGATGCTATTTATTTAGTAGGTGTATATTGGGCATTACTAGAGGCATTATCCTGCAAGTGATCACCTCATAAATCCCACCTGAAACGGAAGATAAGTTCAGGTTTGACAGTAAATCTCTAACTAAATGCAAGGATTTTCAGGAGCCTAAAGTGGAAATACTCAGCAGGGGCAGCTAGATCATTGTCTTGTCTGCCTAAATTAAGCCATTTTCAATAATTCTCTTACATTTTCAGTACAGAACTTGGCATACCTATTGGCCTATTAGGCTGTTGACATCAGTGACACACAATATGGATTGTATATATAGAAATCCACAGATCATCTATCCTACATACCCAGGGAACGTTGGGATTCAGCTGGACAGACATTTAGCTTGTTTAGGTTGTTTAGGGAATCAACTACATAAAGTTTTCCTTCTTCATGAGTGTCAGGCAGGTTAAATTCCAAGGAGGGCCTCTCCATTGTCTCTAGAAGAAATAATAATTTTAAAGGTAAATTAACACATGGCTGTGGGAAATAACATGTAACAGTTGGTATCCTGTTCTAAGGAAATACTGAGCAGCCTAAACAATCCTTAAAATACAGAGATCTGGTAAATACATTTACCAGATCTTGAAGACTGGGATAACTCAATACATAGCACTTGTTTATTCTTGGAAATCTTCAATGATTAAAACATTTCATTTTTACATTGTGTTTGTGCACATATGTATGTGGAAAGAAAGAGAAAAATCAATTCAACTGGATCCAGCACTGATTTGAATGGTACCTATTTAGTTTATTATCCTTTGATTTGGTGAGTACTTGGTAAGAGGTGGTATGAGATCCTGACCACAGTGAAAGCCAAACCTTCGCTGACACTTCCAGAAAGGATGTCACTCAGGTCCTCTTCTTTCAGCATCAAGTACATGAGAGATAAGACAGGGAAAGCAGGTATGAATGTAGGAGAAAATCAACAAGGGTATGTGGCTGTTTATACACCTTAGAATACCACTGTGGATAGAATATAATTTGTGAAAAATGGAACAAAAAGTGTAGTAATGCTGTTCTACTTCTACACAGCTTTGGACAAATTTAAAAAACTTTTTTCTTCAGACTAATACCCCTTGCTTTAAAAAAGGCACTGGATGAGGTTTAATTAATAAAAAGTTTCTCTGTAGAGTCTGGGTGCATGAACTTGGTGAACCATTCCTAATACAAATGCTTTTTTGAAAGAAGATTATATATAGAAAATAATCAATACCTAGGGAGGCGGCTTCTATGTATTGCATATTATTCCTCATCAATCTTTTGCTTTTCTTTGCACTACTCTGATTGCAAAAATGTCTTCTAGAAACAAACTACACTTCTAGCCATAAGGAGATGCAGACACTCTAAGTAGGCACATTTGTCTACAATTGTAACTGAATTCTCTCTCTGTAATTATTGAAGAGGAAATATTCCTCTTATTCTAAGATATGCCTTTCTAACCTTAGAATCACAGCCTAAGTCTGTATTTCTCTTGCTAGTGAATGTAAGGAGGAAGCCCCTGCAGATTAATTTAAATTTGGAGTAGAATGCATCTTACTAATTTAGTATTTTATAAAGCTCCCAAGTTCAATTTTATCTGCCAACATAAATTGGCACTTAGTGGGACGCAAGCCTCCCTTGATGACATGTGTTAAACACCTACGGGTGATTTCTGAATCCTAGATGGGTTGAAATGTCCTCTTGACATGCTTCTGAGCCTTCCTCTCCAAGGAATACAGAACACAGTGTGACCAGATTCCTCATATAACACTTAAATCAAAAACCTAAAAGTTGAGCCCTGATTGTTTGCAGAAAATACTCTCTCTTTCCCTCATCAAACCAAATGCAGAAGATTGTTTCAATTCCCCCAAATCTGAGCACACTGCAAAGCGGACAGACATTCCATGAGCCTCGGTAAGTCTGAAGATTAAGCACTGAAACCAGTCCTGACGACAGGGCTTGTTCTCCTGCTAGTGGAGACTGACAGGACTAAAGGGATACTTTCGTATTTCTTCTTAACACCTCATAAGAAACCATTACGACTTATTTTTTTCTCTGTTCAGAAGCGTTGCTTCAAATGACAAAGAAAATGTACAAAAGCAGGCAAGCCCGGGGTTAACCTTGACCGAGTATATGATTTTTAGGTGTGCAGCAGTAACTTCAGGACAGATGGCTGTGCCCACTGTCGTCCCTCTAGCCCATGACGTGGCACCAGGCAGCACAGCCCGTGAGCCATAGCCCCAGCAGAGCTGGCTCTGCTCTGCTGTCCCCGCACGCACATCCTCAGCCAACACAATCATTGTGGAGCCCTGTGCTTGAATGGTGTGCTAGAAGTTACCACATTGTGCACAGAGGCTTTTGGTTATTTTTAGATTCTGAAGAGCAGTTGTTTCTCTATTCTGATTAATACCTCCCTGCAGCTTCAGGAAGACTCTTCTTAACAACTTGAGCTGTAATAAATGTGAGTACCTTTGATTCATTAGTATTATGAATTACATGTTTCTTCACTCACTACTAATTATTTAAGTATTTTCATTTGTAAACACAGTGAAGATTATCATTGTTAATCCAAAAAAAGTTTATATTATGTTTGTTTGATTCCATTGACACACCAAAGGAGCAAGGATACAAACATCACTGTCACTGGACAAAAGTGTTATTTTCCCATCAAACAAATCTAAACACTGGGGGGACCTTTGGATTCACTTTATCTTGTACTTTAACCTTGCCTAAAGATTTTTTTCCCTGGTGCAACTTTTAAATTTCTTCCTAAGTCATTCTGGTAAGAAAACTAAATGACTTGGAATGAGAACACACTATAAATTCTTCACAGAAAAAAATGGAAATAAAACCTAAAAGGTTAAATAATAGGAGAATAAAACTTTACTTACAACATAATTACATTCAGTATGGAAGAAATCAGCCAGTAGAAATCATGTGAAGAAAACTTGTTCTGCAGTTCCTCTCTCTACTTTTAGTCCCATAGGAAGCTGTCGAGTCCTGCAGTACCCATAAAGATAGCTATGAAAGAGACTGCCCCTTTCAGTCTATATTTAGAGTTCAGCTTGGCTAAGTATACTCACTTCACAATATTGATCTGCTAAAACAGAAACCAGCACTTATACATTTTTATTATATTGGAATCATGACAATACCCCATCATGGAGAATGAGGGTTGATACTGATGGCCAGTATTTCACTAAGCTTTTGGTTAGTACCAAACCTCTTAGGTTTAGTGCTTGTCTGAAATGCACTTGCTGTGCAGAGTGGTATCTACAACACTGCAGCTATGAGTAACCAGTTTGCTATGCAGAAGAGTCATATCTACAGTACTGCAGTCATGAGTATTTTAAAGTCATAGACTAGAAAAACCAGGGTCTTTCCCCCTTCTCCCATATCCTTTATGAATTCAAGTGGGACAGTAGTATGTAGTGGATTAATTTGTCTGACATCTTTAGTTATTCAAAGATCAAATTCTGATGAACTGGTGATGAGTAGTATAATTGCTCCTTCACGGACAGTTCTTTTGATCACTTTTTTCCTTGCTGACATTGCAGAAGGCAGTGTTACAGCACACTGTATTGACAGGCAGCTGGCAGACCGAGGGACTGCAGCACAAAACAAATCTTTTCTGAAGCCATTCCACGTGAGGCTCCAGGAAGTCCTCCCTCCAAATTAGGATATGCAAACCAGAAAAAAAAAAGTGTGACTTCCATGCCCAAAAACTCCTGAGTCCAACATAACTGTAAGACTAGGACCCATGCCTCTCCAGGTGAAAAGATCTGCCAACCCAAGGGATGGCTGCAGGGTGGCAGAAGAGCCACCTCAGCAATAGCTCTGGAAGCCACGCAGCTCACTATGGATGGCAGCTACAGTGTAAGAGGGAAAAGAGCAAGCACCTGCTCACGCCCCTGCCAGGGGGTGCTGCAGGAATGCTGGCCAGGAAACTCCCAATAGTGCCTGGCAAAGGAGAGCAGGCAGAAACCACGGGAAACACCAACAGGCTCAAGGGAACAGTTTAGCTCCAAGGGAATGGTCTTGGACTGGGAAAGTACAGGCACACAACTTCACTTCGTTCAAGGCTCAGAAGTTTTTATACTGCACTTGTATGACACAGACATGTTCATAATAATGGATTTCTGTTCCAGATTTTGTGTAGTCCAGTCATCAGTTTTGCAAGTCAAGGAAGTTCTTACATAGTGGATTATTCAAAGAGGAAAAAGTTAAAATAGAAAGTACAACTCACTAGTATTTACTGCATTTCTGGAATAGGTTCAGCAAACTGGGGGG
>VWZN01011832.1:128929-139872 GCA_013396955.1 Regulus satrapa
GCAACAGCGGGAGGGGGGGGGGGGGGGGGGGGGGGGGCCGCAGGGGAAACCACTCCTCCCCAGGCCAAATTTTCCCTTATCAGAGCAGGCAACAGTTTTCAGGGGGTGGTGTTATTTTCAACGCAATGTTTACGTCATCTTTATGAAGACAAACATTTTTAAGAATGTTTATTTGAACAAGCACTTCTATACAGCTGCAGGTTCAGAAGCTCCAGCTATTTAGGTTTTAGTGTCTTTATTACATAAGACCCCCCCCCCATATGCGCACGCACACACACACACACACACACACACACACACACACAGTATTCCTAAGACAGTTCTCAGTTACCAGCACATTTCAGTCCTATAGAACCAGGAATGGAGGTAAGAAGAGTAGTTTTCAACATGACAAACATTGGGAAGCTGGAATCCTCTACGATAAAGGACAAAATGTTCTGCAGCACCAAAAATAGAAAACTTTCAATCATTAGAGAAGCAAAGACAAATCAAGATTGGGCTGTTGTGCAGACCACATGTAAGTTTGAGACACCTCAAACACAGCAAGGTAGACTTGCATGTAAGCATCTATTAACAAACTGAGAATACCCCAAGCACACGTCTAAACCAGCAAATAGACAAACCCATCTCTTTCAACCTTTAGGTTTTGCCAGTGTTACAGCTTCTCATTCATGGAATAATTACTTTTACACAAAGAGCAGGCAGTGAGAAACATCTTTATTCCAAAAATTAAATACTCCATTTCCAGAACACAAGAATCTTGCTTTTATTTTACATGGAGGCAAGTATTTGTCATTCACCTCTTGACTGTCAGTGCAAGTTACTGAACTTCATAGTCCCCGTCAGGACAGTTATAGTTACATAGGTATTTCTTGTCTGTCTACCACTGGAGAGTTTTAAAGTTACTAAAATAATTTCACACAAACATGGTCATCTTTTCATATTAGCACATTCTTACCAGAACACTTGGTCAATGAATTACTTCATATAAAGAATCCAATCTGACTTACAGCATTTGACTAGTTATCCACCCCATTTAATTTATCAATTCCAACAAAACAACCTTTGGAGCTAGTGGGGGGCTAGCCTAGAGTATTACAAAGTATCCCTGCACCAAATGTTACATCAACCTATATACAATGTATACGCAAATAAGCAACAACATGCATTATATTTACAGGCTAGCTAACAACATATGCACAACTGCAAACTGACTACAGAAGTTTAAAAATTCATTCAAATGATACAAATTTATTTGAATTATGAAAATTTAACTCCATTGAAAAGGGAATCTAAAAAAATTCCCCCACATCTGCTCTTTTATCACGACATTTACTTCTAGCCTTTGTCCGAGCCTTGAATGCTGCAGAGTTGTACAAGTGCTACAAAATAAAAAAGAAAAAAATAATTACATATTGTTATAAGGCTCATGCCCTTCAGAGATTTTTCATATTACAGAACAAATAAAAATGTCCTTTTATTAATCTTCAAAGTAAACTGGTAGGTCTTCTGAAATTTATTGTATGCTATCTTTCCAAAGGCTAATATATACTACAGATAAATATATATATACACATATAAAAAAAAAAACTTGGAGGCTGAACTATGAGCAGTTCTGGAAGGCAGTCAGTCTTGCACATCAAGCAGATACGATGTAGGTTCTTTTACCCCCAGATAAAACTTGATAACACAGAAAGAAGCAGACAAATGCCCAGAGCAAAATCTAAGAGCCCACAGATGCACACAAGTAGGGCTGGGTTTCATTCAGCACACTCTGAGGCACTCTTAGAACTACAGCGACAAGTGTAACAATGATGGCTTCTGAAGGGCAGGAGTAATTAGAGCAGGAAGTAAAGAAAATTGAGGTGCAATAACCTACCCTTTCAAAACGGGATATCTTCATGGTTTTAAGAGTCGCAGCATCCAGCATTACTGGTGGACCAAGCTCAAACACATTCCGAAGGAAGTCATTTGACTAAACCAGAAACACACCAAATGATCAGTTTCCTCCCCAATTATCAAGTCTCCAAAGTTGACTACTGTAAAATATCTTACTATTTCTTACTGGAATCCTTGATTTGTGTCAAATTGCTTCTATTTTTTACAATTAAGTCAAGAACACTTCCTCTTTTAACCAGAATCAGGCTAAAAGTGAAAACTGCCACCTTGAGAAGACACACAGCTCCTCCTGCCTCCTTTGATATTTTTGTCCCAGTAAATGAGACACTGTTCTGTTCTACACAGGCAGCTGAACAGACTTGGATGGTTTCATAACACATGAGTTTTAAAATATCTGGCTGTGAAAGCAGTACTTGAAAAAACTGAAAAACCTGCTATATACGCCCAAGCTCCCTCAGTCAATTAACAAACACCTGTAAATTTTAACCCCATGATTATCACAGCAATTTGGGAGCATATATTCTTAAACTACAGCCTGTTTCTGTTATATATGTAAACAGATGACTAGTACACAAGCAGTTTCCAGAACAGAGAAAGATTTATTATGCACTCTCTTCTGGAATGCTGCCATCACTGGGCTGCAAGTTGTGTTCATTACTTTTGACTAAAACGTGGCCTTTCTTTTACACGCTTGAACAGGAAGGGTAGAGGCATACAGCTTTCTAGTAGCCAGACAGCTATACCACTGTGCTGAAAGAGAGCATAAGGACCCTGAAGCTAAAGAGATATTCTTCCAAGATATAATTCTTGGAGAAGTTGGTTACTAAGCTAGTACACCCAGGCTACAACTCAGAAACAGCGTACCCAGACAGCTGTAAGCTCACTGTAGTTAATTTTTTACAGGCTGTCTTTTAACACCTCAAATGCAAAGCTCATCACTTCACTAAGTTCTACTCAGCATTTTGTAATTCAGACTGAACTACATCAAAGAAGGTAGACAGGGAGCAACAGCCTGAGCAAGTGTAAAAGAGCAGCTCACCTGCAAATGATATTGCATCCCCGACCCCAGGATCTCCTTGAACGTCTCATAAGTTTGTTTTTTAACCCAGCAGTCAATATACATGCGCTCAGGTCCAAACTTCACCATCTCTGCAGGAAAGTCCCGCTCCTACGCAAAAAAATCAAATTAAAATCTATTGTTTTAACAGTCCTTTGTACTTAAACTTTATACATCTCACTGAACTTTATTTTCACTGATAAATTTTGCACACCAAAGCTTTCCAAATAATGCAGTATACATATGCTAAGGATCGTGTTTGTTCATAAAGCAGGTGCATGCGTACAGTCAAATGTCATGTAAGACTTGAAGCTGGTATTCTTCATGATTAGAAAGCTTTTTAAAAAACAAACCCCAAAGTTTCATCTTTAAAATTACTTTAAGAATTGGCCTTATCTCCAGGAAAACCAGTTCTGAGTGCAGAAGTCATGTTTAAGTCAGACTGTAAGCCTCATTCAGGCTCTTCCTTACAAGTATTTGGGACAATGGAATGTAACAACTGCTAACAAGTGATTCAGATCCTTCTACAGGCAGAATCCTAAAGGTTATTCAAATCATGCCAAGCCTTCTCCTTAGCTTCCATTATGATGTTGAACCATACCCAGTATCTTTGTTCAAAATTCCTAAAAAAAAGCAGTTCTATTCCACATATGATCAGACTATGAAATCTCACAAAAATTATCTTTTTCCCGTTTCTTTCACTGAAACACTAATTCTGTTTAACAATAAAATTGTTTTCACTAAATTTTACACTATGAATTTGGAGATGTAGATTGTATCTAAGACAAGAATCACCTCAACAGCCCGCAGGACATCTCTGAAGACAGACCGCTGCTTTCTTTTATCCACTTTGGCTCGGTGCTTGTTTCCATCAGTAGCCAGAGCTCTTAGTTTCTCTGTTAGAAGGTCCATATCTTCATAAAAGAAATCCTAGGTTACAAAAAAAAAACAAAAAAAAAAAAAATTTTTTAAGGTGTTTTTTAGATTTTAGTTTATTTTATGGCCTTAATTTTTTCCCCCCACAAATAAGAAAATGGATCTCTAGATTTTGGGCATGTAGATCTATACAAATTCTTACTTTACTTAAAAAGACAGAGAGCACTTCTGCAGCATTGAAACCAGCAAGAAAAAAAGTCACAGCACCCAGTTTACCAGGAAAAGCACTAACGAAGTCTACTTTGGTCAGCCATTTGAACCAAACAGCCCCATCAGTGTGCATATACACCCGCCAATCTGTTCTATTCCACAATTCCAAGGGACTCAAACTGTTTAACAGACGTGCCGAACTATTCCTGTCAACAAGCTGAGGGCACTTCAACATTGTTAGCACAGAATTCATGCTGCTGGAGGCAAACTGTGAGACACCATTAGACTGACAGTACAGAATATTTAGCTGTAAGTCTTGTGTGGAATGGGAAATTAGGAAGCATTTTTTTTAAATGCTTAACAAGACACTTTAAGTAAACTGCAATAAATCGCTTAGTGTTATTTATTATATTAATTAGTACGTGTTTTACATCTACATAAACAGTTTCTCCACTGCATTTAATAGCTCAGTAATAGCTCACCTGGACTAGTAAGAATGCAGGCAAACTTATGTAAAAACAAGTTTTTGTGATTTGTGGGGTTTTTTAATCTAAATGTTTTGTCATATCAACTGACTAGAGCAAGCTTACTGCACACTGAGAAGAACAAATCAAAGGCAAATACATCAAGTATTTTTAATCTGCACTGATTGTCAAGGATTCAATAAGAATAATCTGTAATGATTAAAGGAGCATTTCCTCAAAGGAACAGAAGAGACTGTAGTGAAAACAGTCTCATTTGTTAACACATTAAGATTTTAATTACTTGCAGTCAGCTTGACCAAATAAAGGATCAAGTTGTGGTTTCCATTTATTTTTTCCCTTTTGAAGTTAACTTCCATAGCGAGAGACTCAAATCCGCACCACTTTTATTTATATAGAAGCCTTAACATTGTTTTAGATTATGTTGTGCTGGTGTGTCATGATTCCTGACTTTAACAGTTATCCTTTCTCTTTAGACAGCATTCTGGCAAAGCACAGCAGCCTTGATTGAGTTGGGAGATCTTCAGGCAACTCTCCCAAACTGTGCCATGCCTAAGCATGGAGGGAGAGAGGGAGGCCATTTCCTTCAGTGATGTCAAGAAAAAAGTTTGAAAATTAATAAGGCATACTGAATAATGTGAAGGCAACTTCAGCTGTGGACAAGATTATATTGAGGAGCTTGCATCTAATCCAATGCAAACACAAACTCCAAGAAATCTCAGGAAAAGTAGTATTACTGATATCTGTGCGAAATTTGTGCCAATTCTTTAAATCTTCCCCTTAAAATGACAGCCTAGGTTTTAACTGACGAAAACAGTCAGGTGCATAGTAATAGTCAAACAATCATGCAAAGCCAGTTATTCTTCTCAAGTTACCTAAATAAGAATACTGAAAAAAACAATACTTAAAGTAAACATGTTTTCTATCTTATGATATATTTTTGGTTTTAAGAGCAGAATTGTGCAGGTTGTGAATTACTCAAACTCGTCTGCATAAGCATCTGATGAATGTTCCCACTACAGTAAGCAATACCATATCATCATGGAATCTCTCTTGAGGTATCTTCTTCTATTCTATTTTAAAAGCAGGTGTTGGATTTAGATTTAAATCTTGTATTCCATATTTCTCGTTGCTATTAAGTAGTATTTGATGCCCTTTGTTATACTGATCCTGTTTTGCAACACTGAAATTAAGTATAAAAATGATAGCTGTGAATTATTGCTATACCCACTTACACTGGAGCAGACTCACTAGAAAGAACATGAATCATAGAATTATTTGCTACTTCTTGAGAAGATCCAGGGTGCTATGCAACACAGGTTAGATAATTTGTCACTTGATTGTCCCGATGACAAAGTTTAGCTGCTGACATCTACTTACAGCATCTGTTTCACGTGCCAGTTCAAACAGAAGTGCTAGTGTTTCTCCAGCAGCTATTCTCATGTTGAGATCATCACAAGACAGCAGACTTGGAAGTTTATGCAAGTGCCTAAGGAGTAAGCCACATTCCATTAAGATCTAAACGTTACTGATCTGTTTCACTGCATATAAAGAGTCATTACCAACTCCACTTTCCAAGAAAGACACTCACATTTCTATTTTCTTCTTCACTTCATTCATTGGACAAATGGTCAACAACAGTGACCATGCTAAGAGAGCACTGACATGAAGCATAGCATTATGGGCACTCGATACACCATTAGTGTCTCTATCCCGCTGATAGGCCTTCATGAAGATGTTTTCCAGGCATTCCATAGTAGAGTACAGCTCCTGTACAAGAGGGAAAAAAAAATATAATCAAAGTGGTTCAGGAGTCACACACTTTCATCTCGTCAGTTTACTACTTTTGAAAGGCATCAATCATCCTCACCGTGATGTCATCAGTCACAATGAAACAGCAAATGCCTAAGCAGGTTGCACACTAAACACAAAAGAAAAAAAAGTGTCAGTATTTGACAATAATGTTACAAAGTTGACAAAACTTTCAAACTTGGGACCTTTGAAATTCAACATGTGGAGTAACAGAAACTAGATAAAAACCTTAGCAGAGTCCAGACATCTCCAATCCTGTTTAATTCAGCTTCTTTGTTATACTTAGCTCCCAGTTCCCAGTTACTCTCAAGAATGATTTTACAGCTTCACTTTTCATATATTATTTTAAAATTGCTTACAAAGCCCTTGAAAAAGCTACACAATGGCATTCTTTTCACCCAGTGATATTAAATTTCACTAGGATTTAGAAGCAGAAATGATGCTGATAATTATATATTTATTCAGAGATGTGGGATATATTTTGCCCTTTTGACCACTAGTACAATTATATAACATTAAAACCCTGCCCTTGAAAAGCCCTTCCTGGAACCTTCCAACTCCTCCTGCAGATCTGTTCTCTATGCCCCATATTCTAGTCCAATTTCACTTAACAAGAGTAAGGAAAAAAAAATTTGAAATTGATGTTTGCACCAACCACACAGGACTCAAAATTCCATTTGAGTGGGACAAACTACAATAGCTTTTGTTTGTTTGTAGAAATAATTGCTGCTGAACTAATACTACCTCCTTTTTGCAACTGACACTATTTGTTGTGCCACAGGACAACAGAACAGGACCAAAACACGAGCAGCCAGCCACATAATGATAAAGGGAAGTTGGAGAATATTAGTTAAATCTCTGAAGTTTAAGAGAAAGTAAAACTTGTGGCAAGGGCTTTGGACTATCTTCCCTCATTATTTCAAGCATGCAGTTGCTGTGACTGGGCAAAAGTAACGTAAATAAAATACTTTTAGTAGTATGGCTGTATTGTTTATGTAGTTTCCAGATATACTAAATGTGATTTTACCATAAATAAACGTAAATGCTTAAAAATAATTTCTGTGTTGTTTTAGAATAAAATAAATTTCAGTAATAAAATTAATACAGAAAAGATATATCACTCAGTATAGTACCATTCAGGGAAAGTAGCAAATGTTTTCTAGGACACCCAACATCATCCCCCTGAGCTGCAGTAAGGAAGCTGCAATACAGTAAGGTCCAACACTTGACAAACCAGTACAGGTAACAGATGAAGAAGAGAATAATGTTCAACCTTCAAGTGGAGCTTTTTAAGCCAGTGAAAACTGCTATGTATCATTCACTGCATATGTCAACATTATAAATACACACTAGAGTGGTAACCTTTAGATCTGGATTACACAACAGTGTAATCTCACAACAGTGAGCTGGTCAAAAGCAGCCCTCTACTCCTGCCTGGAAAAGAAACATTTCATACTTACAGCCTGTCTGGCTTGCATACTGGCTGTTCCATCACAGACAATCTTCTTCAGAACTGGACCAAGGGTCTTAAAAATCTCCTCGCTTTCAATTCCTGACCCCATCTGCACACACAGAAGACATGCCAGTCCAGCAGCTGCACACTGCTCATCGCTCTTACCTAGGGATTAACACAGGGATGAGCGATCACCTTTTGTACTGCTTTCCTCCTTTAATCTTTTAAAGGTAACAGTCTGAAAGCATGTAAGTGAAAATTCAGAAACCAACAGATAGAAGATAATTTACATTACAGTTAAGTCAGTAAATTTTCTAGGACACTTAAAACGTGACACCTAAATTTAAGAAGTAATGTTACCTAAATTAATAAGCACTCTGTAAAGTACTAAAGAACATTCACAATCTTATTTTCTTTTAAACAATGTGCTATTTCATAGGGATTGTTGCTTTCAAATAGCATGCATGTTAATTACCTTTCTTTATGCAGCGCTCAATGCTATCAGTTAGTGTCATTCTCCTTTCCATGATAAATTCATACAGTATTTTAGAAGAAAATGCACTTTTCAGACTTTCAAGAGCTGCTTGTCTCGTCTTTGCACTGTTAGAAGAGAGAAGGAAGACCTCCTGAAATCAGCACATATCAGCTAAACCTCTGCCCTTGTGCTTTATGGTGGTTTAAATTTGTCTGCACCCAACAGTAATCCACTGAAGTACCATGAAGGAATGAAATGCCCTGAATTGCCTCCTTACTCAAGGACAGCAAAATTTGCTTTCAAGATAGAGTTCAGAGTAGTATTGCAGGCCAGAAAGAAAGTCACTCTACTTCAATATATTAGGAAAGTCTAACCCATCCTAAAAAATCAGTAGAAGGAAAAAGGTTTTTTTTAGTTCCAGAAGTCCTCCCCAGAATAACAATCTCAGTAAGCATAGAAAAATATTTTATGTGTATTTTCTTTATTAAATCAGAGAAAGCAAGAAAATGTATGAATGTGTATACCTCTTGTCCAATGTAAGATCAATAAATCCCTTCAACTTGTATTCTAAGTCTTCTTGAGTGGCTTCTTCATCAACTTCAGGCCCTAATCCAGAAGAAATAATTTAGTCCTACTGATGCACATTTCATTAGCAGACACAGTAATTCCAACACAATGTTTTTAACACTAATAAGAAAGCAGCTTTACATAGACAACAGGTACAGAATCGTTCAGTATTGCAGCAGCATAATGGTATTAAAACTACTACATCAGACCGTATCCTGAAATACTTTTATAAAAACTGGCCTGTTGATACATTTGTACTGTTTCTAGATCTGCTCCTCACACATTCCAAGAATGAATGAGGGAATGAATCAGGACTTAGATAAATTTTCTCCATCTGATGATCCTCAGCCAGTCCTGTCAACACATTTTCATCCAGTGTACTACTTCTACCCCTGGAGTACAGGGAGGTGCTCTCAGCTGATGCAGTGAGTCAAAGCAGCCTGTCCTGTATGGCATCAATTCAGAGACCTCTGCAGCAGGAGCTCAGTTAAGCGTGGCACGTATCCAGAGACAACCCCCTGGCTTTACCCCTCTGTAGGAGGCTTTCAGGTCCCCTCCTCTCAACAAAATGGCATTCGAGCAGTCCAGGTTGCAAAAATGGTAAAGGAGACAAAGCACAAATCTAGCTCAAAACAGGCATATGTGACTCTTCCCATTTTAAACTCTTCTGCAGTTCTTACTGCCTCAACTACCTGATATGAAAATCCGTGTCTCATAATCCACCATAAAATTCTTACCATCTCTACATCTTATTGTCGCTATATATATATTCTATTCTGACAGAAAAGAGCCTGAAAGTTCCACAAGGCTCATGAAACTTGGAGTGTATCTTACCAAACAAAACCAATAGCCACTGGATTAGACATGACACTGTGTTAATGTAGCATCATTATTTCATTACTGCTACTTACAGTCTCCTCTTAAAACTACTTAATCAGCTCGGATTTTATGTTTTTGAAAGATGAGTAGATATAAATAAAAGCATTTACCATCCTCAGTGAAGCTAGCAGGATCACTGAAGCCACTGCAGTGGCTCATAGTTTCAATTGAAGCATCTTCATCACTAAAAGGCTGCACGTTTCTGGGCTGACCACCTTAAGGAAAGATGAATACAATAGTTTGGTCATTTTTCATATGGAAAAGGAATATCTAAGCACCTAAAGTAGAAGTGAACACTCCCAGAGCAGATTTGCTCTCCCTGACCTAACCACAGAAAGAAGAATTTCATCTTTTGTTGGTTCCCTTACTCCTACCTATTTTTAAGACTTCTGGAAGATCATTTATGAACGGTGAGGAAGGGCCCACCTGCAATTCCAACTGGACCACCTAGTCCGATTTCTACTCTAGATATTGGCTGAATTCCTACTGTAAATTTAGGAACTTTCTACAATCAAGTTCATAGTAATGCACTTTGCTGTGACTACGCCTTAAATAAAATAGGTGTGTGTTAATTTAACTGTTAGAATGAGCTACCTAAAAACACTCCTATACAGTCTTTATTTTTTAATTTTGAGGAGCTTCAGGAGAGTGTAAGTTAAACCTTTAGGCAAACATACACTGCAGGATGCAATGTCCAATGCAGGATTTATGGGATTAAGTGTAGTATGTGCAACATCAGCAATGTCCGACTCTTTTACTACTGAACTACAAGTACAAGACATCCAACACTTCAACAGGGGACAGATTTTTCCCTCTCAGGACCAAGAAGGCCTCGGTGCAGCAGCTTCAGATTTGAAGAAACTAATACTTTTACCAAGGTTCACCTCCCTTCACATATTTGTTATTTCTCCAACCGTTTCCAAAACATAATTTACAGAACTCTGAATTCTGTTCTTCCAGTTTAGCTATTTTTTTCTACATTATTTAGAAGGTTGCACACAGGGTTTACCAGCTTCAGGCAGCTCCCTGACTACCAGGACCCAAAAAGACTATTTTTATCTCGGCAGAATCAACTTTCAATCGGATCAGTGTCCAAGTGCTTGCCAATTAAGTTAGTCACACTCCGGAAGTTTCGCTGCTTTTAACTGCATCCACTTTTATCATTAATCATAACACACACATACCAAAAAAAAAAAAAAAAAAAAATCCCAAAAAAAAAAAACAAAACCCCAC
>VWZN01011832.1:141702-167745 GCA_013396955.1 Regulus satrapa
AAATTAGGATAAAAGGGAAGCTGCGTCCTCTGAAACTTTGAGAGATCCTGGGGAACGCCCCATGGCCTCTCCCTTTATTCAAATAAAGTAAAAGGGACTCCTCTGTCTCCTTTTTGGACATAAACCTCTGACGGTCGTGGATTAATTTTCCTGATGCCGTGTAGGAGGGGAATGCCGGAAGAGTCCACAAAGTCACGCAACAGTTTGGTTTGGAATTGTAGGGACCTCTGGGGATCATCCGGTCCAACGCCCTGCCAAGGCAGGATCACCTGGAGCGGATGGTGCAGAAACGTGGGACACGCTGAGTGTCCCCAGAGGGGCGAATACACGACCTCCCGGGGCAGCCTGTTCCAGAACACTCCCCCTGCAAAGCTTTTCCTCGTGTTCAGGGAGAGCTTCTTGTGTGTTACTGTATGGCCACTGCTCATCATCCTGTCACTGGGCACCACTGGGAAGAGTCTGGCACAACCCTCTCGGCACCTGCCTTTGAGATATTTATATGCGTTAATGTGATCCCCTGTCTATGTTCTCTAGACTAAACAGCCCAGCTTCCAGTCTCACCTCATAAAAGAGAAGCTCCAGACCCCAAACAGTCTTTGTGGGCCTCCACTGGACCCCCTTCAGCAGGTCCTTGTCTTTGTTGTACTAAGGAGCCCAGAACCACGGTGTGCCTTCTCACTTAAAAACAGATACATAGGATAAACAGATAGATTCCTTCATAGTAGGTTTTCTTCCAATGCAGAAATTGGTTTCACTACTTATATCTTCCAATTTAGAGACCTGTATTTTATTTAATCCAAAATTAATTTTTAATGTTCTCTGCTAAATACCTAATCAATTAATTAATTAATAGAAATACAATAGCCTTCCTGTCCACCAAACAGACATTGGTGTATGTTTCTGAGCTCTGAATGTTTGGGAATGTTCACTGATAGGCCGTATCAGAACTGCAGTGTTTGAAGAAGGAAAGGCAGTTTTGCAGAACGTGCTGAAAGGTTACATAAGACAGTGTGATTACGCTGTTTGAATTCTGTTGTGTACAAAATGTATTTACGCTGACTTCCAGAAAGGCAAACATCCATAACAATTCTCTATACATGCCGCATGAAAAACAAAGGAGTTAGTGACCCGTTTGTGCGTGCTGGGTCATGAAATGCCAGAAATGTCTGTTTCTAGCAAATGGTAGCTGCCTGTACCTGAGCCCAATGTTTTCCATTGCTTTGCAGTGTGAGACTCCTGGTGAACATGAGTGAGACTCTCCTCCTCCCCTGGGCATGGGAGGTTCAAATTTCTGAAAAGGCTTAGCCGGATCTTTTAGCATCCTGTTTAAGAAGAGGAGAGAAGAGACAGAAGTCAGTATGTGCTACATCTATGCAGGATGACACATAAATGTCTCAAGGGCACTAGTTTTCCTCCTTCGGGAGGAAATGGTAGAGCAAGGAACAGCCTTCCAGGTAAGCTGGCAAAAGAGTGGCAATTAAATGCAGAAGGCAGAACTACTCTCGGGTAGACAAGACATTATTAGAACAAAGGAGCAGCATTGGACACACTGACACCCAATAGGAGCCAAGCAAATTTGTATGGTGGAAGTATTTGAGCTGCAAGATGCCAACACCACTTGAGAGAGAACAGCTGTGTCCTGACAATTTCCTCTATGTTCACCCTCGTAATATACAGATTGATTTCAGGGTGCAGGCTGACTGGCCTCAACAGAATTGAAATTTCTGCCTTCCAGCTTATAGCTGCGCCTCACTACTGCTGTCTGAGGCTGCCAGCAAGGATTTGGTTTAATGCTAAAATCCTTGCAGGTGTGACAGTCTGAATAATGTGCCAAACTGCGCGTGTCCGTGTGGCAGCTGAGGTGCAACACCAGTGGTATGTCATGGTGAAAATGGAAGAATTTAGTGTCGTAGCCCTTGTATTCTTGAAGATGGTCCTGCCAGGAGAGGTGGAGCTAGTGCTGGAGAGGGAGAGGAGAGACTGCTGCAGATGAGGTGGAAAAATCAACAGGTAAAATAGGAAATACTGTTACCAGGCTTAGACAACTAGAATAAATTACAAAAAGTGACAAAACCAAAGAACCTGTGACTACTTTGGGTTTGTGGCCACTTTGCATTTATTTTACTTGGGCTTCTGAAATATGATGTCTCCAGGTTACTGAGATTCCCTGGTTATTTGACCAACAGTTAAGTGAGGTCACACAAGAGGAGTTGTGTATCACTGCTTAGTTTTGCTGTCTGTGACAGAACAGACTCTTTGTCTTGATTGCTGACTTCTTGCCCATTCTCCTGATTTATCCTATTGGCAGGAATTCATGGCGCCAGTAGGCTGGCTCAAGACAGCTTTCTAACAAAAATCTTTGGCTGAAAGGAGAGTCACATGGTGTTAGCAATCCATGTTCTGATTGTCTGCCTTGTGCTGGAACTACTGATGTGAGGAGTGTCACAGTCCCAGTGGCACCAGTGATACCCACTGGTAGGTGAGAGGTGACATCCTTTGGAGAAAAGTGTTTCATGGAGTAGCAAGGCAAGCTGGGAGCGGAGTGTGATAGTAAGGCATGCAGGACAGTGGCTTCACTAGCAGGTACTACAGCACCTAAACAAGAATAGCAAAGCAGTTCTGGTGGTGGCTAGATGTTCAGCCAAGGGTACAGGTCACCAGTGACCATCCCAGTGAACGCAGTGACAAGGAGATCTGAGGTCAAGCCAGAAAAACCAAGCCAGTGAGTCAGGGTGAGAATCACATTCAATGAGCAGAACCAACCAGCTACCAGTCTGGTCATCATTAGACAAGCCCACAGTGATGCTAAGGATCCAAGGTCATCTCAGGTGGGTCAGGGTCTGGATCAGTGTGTGGCCAGGCACAGTCATACCCATAACACAGCTGAGGCAAAGACTAAGGGAGAGTGCTTCAATGTAGGCACAGCTCTTGAGCAAAGTAGGTGGCCCTCAATTCTTATAGCCCTTTTTCACCCACTGCTCTAATCCAAGGTCACTCCGCTGCACCACAGCAGAGCTGCCTTTGAACATAGGCAGCTCAGTGCTGACTAAGGCCCCAAGAAAAGGTCTAATTAAGAACTTCACCTCTGTTGAGGGACAAACGTATGTGACTGGCTTGGTTTATGTGGTATTTAGTATTTGTCTGCCAGAGTTTATTTTAAAAACATGTAAACCATCATGATTTATGACCAACTGGAGGTATGACCAGACATACTCTCTGTACACTATTAAATGTTGTAAAGAAGTCAGAATTGGGGAATCATATGGAACCTTGATTCATAATTTCCTCATCTTTTGACAAAATTCTCCTGTTTTCTTGGCATACAAAATTATTTTGATTTTCCTTTTCCTTTCGGCTGGTCCTTAAGACGTGACTGTCTTTGAGCTCAGAAGAGGATCCCAAGCTGATCCAAACCTGGAAAATGAGCCATACTAAGGCATTCCCTGAACAAATATTACAAAATGCCTGTGTTTTTAGTGACATACTAGGATTGACAGGCCTTCAGAGTATGTGCCTCCAAGCAGTGCCATGGTCCTCTTTCTGGAACACTTAATGCTACAAATGCTGTCAGCACTGACATGTAGTCACACTACTGAAAATAAATTGCCTATGATAAATTACAGCCACAGCCCCCTCAATTCTGGCCACAGTTGCTACAGTAGAATGCTTGCTTGGGGGCTGACTTGACTCTGCAGGCAGGAGAAACTCATCCATTTCCTGTGCAAAGGTAGGGTGCCCAGTTTTGTGTCTTGGGAGAAAAAAATGAGACTTAGAAGGGAAAGCTCATGTCAGGTCTTCACTGGGAAGGTGCTCAGATCAATGTATGTACTTCCAGGTGTACATGCAAGATGTATCTGATCAGTTCTCACAGAACTCTGATTTCAGAGATAGCGATTGCAAGTGACATGAATTTTTAATGGGCAACAGTAGCCAAGAGCTGCAGCTTTTTTCCTTCTGAATGCTGGAATACATATTGGAGGGCTAAACAGTTCCTGATATAGTATTTCAGAATAGTACACTGTAGCAAAAAAAACCACACCATCTGTGTTGGAGGTCCTTTCAGGTTTCTTACATTATTTACCTCTTGTCCTCTTGCTTATATTTCGGAAGCCTGACCAGTTGTGGTCCAAGAACATCCAAGAACCCCAGAATAAAATAAATGTGATGGCAGGCTCAGTACTCAACTCACTATTATTAGTTCCTGAGGGAGTTTTGGCCTTAGCTGATGGATTAACTTCAGACACTGAGGGGAAGCTCATTATGTCTATAGGTGGCTGAAGTCCAAAGCTGTAAGGTGGCACAAAACCAGCTCATACTTTTTTTCCCTAATTTCAGCAGCCCTGTGTGTATGGACACACAGAGGGCATTTTGAAGGGAAAAGAAAGCAGTCAGGAAAGAAGTTTAATTATTTATGGTGAACAGATGGATTTAGCAGGCCTGTCTGCTGAGACAGAGGCATGACTGTGCAAATCAGGTAAGTGCTTAATGGTCACCGGTATATCCTCTCCAAAGTCTTGGTACTGTTCACACTATATGTATGGTACCAGAGGCATATATTGCACTCAAATTTACAATCCTTTTTAAATTAAAAATTTCTGCAGTAGATTATATGTGGACTTTTTGAAATTCTTTGTATTTATACAGCTGAGCACATCCTCAGTGGCAGTACCCTGGCTTTCCACAGCAGGGAGTTTCAGCTGCATTTATAGTCCAGATATTTTGTCTCATTTTATCCAGGTTATATTTAAATATAACCTGGATAAAATGAGACAAAATATATTAAATATCCAGGATATTTACCTCCATTTTCTGTGGCAAATACTTCACTCCATATGCATGATTTATTCATGCCAAGCTTTCTTGGACCTCAGTAAGAGTTTTTCCTGATAAGTCATGAAGAAACAATGCATACTTAGTCTCTCTGGTACATATGCCATTATTAATTTCATGTCTAAATTTGGTTTCCTGAACTTTGACTGTCACTGCCAATAGCAACTGACCACAAATATTACCCTTAACATAACAGCATTACAGAGCAACTGTGACCCCATGGAAAAAGAAAGATAAGACTCTGACAAACATAAAGCCCTTGCAAACATTTTGCAATAGCTAATAAGATTTTGTTGGAATAAGGATTAACGCATTTTTTAAACAAAAAACATACGTGACTCTATATTTGTCTCTAGTTTATTGTTTCTTGTGGGGCAAGCCATAGCAAACAAGTGACCTTGAATAATGAATGTAATTGCTATTGTTAAACTATGTTGTATAATCATGAATTTCATGCCTCTTAAGGCCTTCTATGTTGTTGATTTGTGTCTTGCTTCACTTGGTTCTCTGTCTTTTGCAAAATTTTGTGTTTCCTAATATCAACCACTAAGTTCATGCTAAGAATTACTCAGAAAAACCAGCTACTTTGTGCTGTTCTGAAATGAAATATATATATACAATTTTAGACAGAAGCACAGGTTTAAACATAAAATTCAAAATTACTTTAATCCTTCCAAATTATTTTTTAAATACCAGGGTTGCATAAAATTAGAGAACTGAGACACAGCCCTTCCGCAGCATGCAATACAATAATCAGGAGTATACATCTTGTTTCTTTTAGCACGCTATTGCATTAGAAAGCTGTTGACCCAACTGGTTAGCCAATATCAGTGTAGGATAATCTGCTATTTCTCTGTTTCTGCCACATTATTTTTTGTCAATGTGCATAGAGGGTGATTCCATTGAAAATCAGGAAGGATTAAATAGCAGGAGACAATGCTCCAGTCTCATTTCTGCCAACGCTCCTGCCAAAATCCTTCTCTGCTTACATTCCCATGTCCTCTTCCGTCCATTTGCCAGGCCCTTGGCTGTGCTCTCCCACCCTTTTGGCAATACACAGCCGTGATCAATAGTCTGTGTTTGTATTTTCTGGGACACTTTTAACTGCATGATTCAAGCACTTCAGGCTTGTACGTGGGCTGATCCGTGGACAATGAGTTTCCATTGCTGCAACAGCCATAAAGTGGAAAGACACTAAGTTGCCTAACTTGCCATCAGTTGTACACCCTACAGCACATGCCGCCTGTGCCGTTCACAACCGGGAGAGTGCTGATAGCATTTCTGTTCCTTCCAAACAGCACCTTGCCATGCATTTGCCCACCACTTAGGAGAGCTGGCCTCCCTTGCCTTGGGAAGACAGCATTTTGCTCAGCTTGCTGAGTGTAAGTCAGTTGCTCAGCTGTAGTTGTTTTTTGTTTTGGTTTTGAGAAATTCTGGTCCCAGGAAACAGATTTTTCTGTCCTTCTTGATGCAGATGGAGAACAACAAGGCAGCAGTACCTTCCAATAATTCTTTTTCAAAACACATGCAGTTTTACAAGGAGTCCCTTTTATGCCAGGATAAAGGATTAGTTCTATTTTTATTCAATAACAAAAAAATCCAAATAAAAAAGCATAGCAAAACAGATAAGAAAAGAACTTTTTGTATCTGCCAGTCCAAATATTTGCTTTTTCAGGTATGTTAATCATGTAACCTCTTAAATGAACACATTCAGCTGCATTTCAATTCTAAGTAAGTATCTTATTCCCCCATCTACATATGGAAAGCTGTTTCCAAAGATCAGCCTTCTGTTTATCAGAAAAAATTATTTGTGCCTAGCACATATCAGTTTGTCTTGCTGCTAAACCTCACCTTGACCTCTTCTGTGATGTTTACACTTCTGGGAGCAGCTGTTTTCTTTCTGACCCTCTGTTTTTCAGAGTGCCATGCACATTCCCTAGAGCAATATGCTCCCTTTGTAGTTAGAGTATTTAAATAAATCATCTAATTTAGAAGCCAAGTCAGAACTTAGGTAGGCTGAATGACTGGAGGTACCCATCTCCTTCCATTGACTACAGGAGACCCTGGTGACTGTGTTCCTATTTATGTGTCTTTGTGAAGTGCCTGAAGTTGGGCAGTATGAATCTGGGCTTCAGTGCTGTTGTTTTTTTTCTCCTGACGAGTCTTGAAGTCTTTCTTTGCACTGGTTCCCATGGCAATTCTTCTTTTTTGAACATAGATGGCCAGTATTCCAAATTAATTCTCCAAAGTGTCTTTAATAGCTTTCCCATCTCTCTGTCAATTGGAAGTACCCTGTCTGCAATAGTTTGCTATTATGTTTATTTTTAACAGGCCTGAAATTAGTATTGTATTTCCTTCCTCCCTCCCCATAATGTAGAGTTCATTAACACCCTAGCTGACGCCTGAAATTTTTTTAAATCCTGCAATCCATGATCTTTCACCATCGGTTATTAATTCTTACTTTATTTCTGTCATCCTGGACTTTGTAGTCAATTCTTCCTAGGCAATATTTAAAACCTCCTTTATAAAGGCACCACCTTCCAATTTACATGCAATTTTAAGTTCCAAATAATAACCCCATGTTTCTGGTGTCCTGGTAATTAGTGGCAGCATTAGGCTGCTTCCTCTCAAGAGCAAGAAATTCCTGTCAGAAGTCTACATTTTTGTGTTGCTTAGTCACACGCTTGTTGCTTATACATTTGCCAGGGTGCCCAAATAAAGAGCATTGAAAGGTGTTGTGTCTTAATCATATTTTTTTTCTGGAAATGGAAGGAAATGTAACAATAAAGCTGTTGCCATCTACCATGTAATTGCAGTTCTTTTTCCATTCAATCATTGGCAACTGCTGCTTATTTGAAAGATTATTATTTAATTGCTGCCTTTATGAAAGGGGATTTCTCACTGCAAGTCACACTGAAGCTGCCGGGACCTGCTAAAGCTTATGCTCTACACTCTGAATGATATGCAGACTTCATGCTTCTCTTTACACTAAAATTAGAAAATATGAAGAGTAGTTCATTGTTGGAGGGAAAAGATTGTTTAAGCTGCTGGCTTAGAGAGAGCTGAGTAAGCAAGACAGGGAGAGAGTTGGCAAAGGTCATATGCAAGGAAGGGGGAGCTGGTATTTTTCATCAAAAGAGATGATAGCTACATGACTTTTGTTCTACCAAAGTCAAAGCATGGAAGTACCAGGCTGTATGCCTTATGGTTACCTCAAGATCAAAATCCTTGCACATCCCAGATACTTCTGCATTCCTGCCTTTCTCTTCCCCCACAACATGACTGTGTGACTCCCTTCTCATCTCTCTGTTCACTGTCTCCAAGCCCTCC
Source organism: Regulus satrapa (assembly GCA_013396955.1). NCBI lineage: Eukaryota > Metazoa > Chordata > Aves > Passeriformes > Regulidae > Regulus > Regulus satrapa. The sequence continues at coordinate 149,863 of VWZN01011832.1, forward strand.
CTCAGTCTAGGGCTTGCATCCCACCTGCCTCTGAGTACACTTTTCCTTCCTCAAGTGGTCCTTTGTAACCTTTTCCCACCGAACGGCCACCACGAGTCTCCTCTTTTTCATCCTGCTCTCCTTCTCTTTCACAGACTTACTTAAATAGTTTGGACTTAAGCTGAGAAGATTGACACATTCCTAATGATTTAATCAACTTATTTTCTCAGAGGTGGGCTGTCCAACTCCTGTTGGAAGTATGGGACATGCTGACTAGAGGCTTCAGTTGCTGCTTTCTGGTTAACTCTGATCTCAGAATCAGGCAATTCCTGCCCAAGGATTTCTGTAATATTCTTTCAATACTCTGTAAATGATTAAGTGATGTTGTACAGTTACCCTATTGCAGGCAAACATAAATAAGCAGACATGGGTGTGAATGGTTTTTGCCGGCCCGGGCTTCATCTCCCAAAGGTGAGGACTCAAAGGCTGCCTCCCCAAAAGAAGCAGTGGTGTATAAAACTAACAGAATCAAATTGCCAATGCTAAGTAGTCACCATTTGCTCAAAGAAAAACTATACAGATGGGCTTTTGCACCTAGGAGTGGAAAGCATGTATCCAGCAGGAGTTGGAGAGCTCTTTGCAACAAAACAAGAATGCTGTCAGATGCAAACAGACAAAAGAGGGCTTGTACAGAGCAGAAATAAGAAGTAACCCATACAAAAAAAAGTGCTGTGCAATCTATGGAGTGCAGGGGATGTACAGTGCAATAATGTTTAGATTTTCCAGTTACTGTCAGTGCTGGCCAAAAATAATGACTCATTCAAATATGCTTAAGAGATGCGATTTAAAATTAAGAACTGGACAGACAGGTACTGACATGGAAATGTACACAACAGTTTGTTTAAACAGTGGCTTTCACAACCAGCTACTCTGACACGTGACAAGCCACAATATTTTTGCCACATCAGTCACCAATGCCACATGTCCCAGCTTTGTCGCCTTGGTCTGAGTCTGTGCTTGGCATCCCCACTGCACTGATGTGCCTATCTGCCCCACAAATCTCCTCTGCTCTCAAGCATCTTTCAGACCTGAGGCCTCAGAAGTACACTCTTAGTCTTGTTGGGCACCTGCTGTCCCCATCCTTTCGAGGTTTTTCTACGGCATGTGAGCAATTTTTTCAGGTTGCTTAAGAGAAGTGGAATTTTATAATGAAAAGTGTTATGTAAATATCCCTCCCCAAAAGCAACTTTTGGAAAATACACACTTTTGCTGTCAGAAATACCAAATTTCATTTGAGATCTGTGGGTAAAAAACAGAAATAGAAAGATGAAATGTAAAAAAAAAAAAAATGTCCCTGCATCAGTTTCATATTGAGTATTTGCACATATGTGACTCCACATGGGTGAGATCTTCTGCCTCCAACTGCTTACTTCCTCATATAAGAGAGAAAAATACTCAACATAGTGCCTGATGGACCCTCATCAGGCACTGAGGAACATGGACGTGGATCCCTCAAACAGACGACGTGCCTGCAGACTCAGAGATTCCCCCATGGCCTCCACACCATCACCCCTGATGGCTGTCCCTGCAGGCAGCAGCATGGAGGGATTGCACCCCATCCCTGAGGGGGTTCAAAATGCCCCATGATGAGAGTGTCATGAATAGTGTAGCAGAGGCACAGTGGAAATATCCAGGGATGTGGTGCCTCGTGAGCTGTCTCGTTGAGGTGGTAATCACAATGTGTAGTGCCGGCAGCATTCCTCCACCTTGAGGTCAGCATCCTAAACCAGTCAGACTCATGCCAGCAGCTCACCACACCTGCCAGTAATGTCATTAAAACCCAAATCCTCATCTCCAAAAGATCAGCACTAAAGCCCTGAGCGGACCTTGACTGCCTTTTTGGCAGTTTGACTTCCAGCCATCAGGCACTTCCATGGGGATGGAGACAGCCTAAGGCTAGGTTGGGACATCAGCCTGCCTGTGTGGCAGGGTCAGGATCAGGCCTGGTGAGGCGTGCCCTTACATCTGGCAGCTTCACTCCACTAGTCTCCCTGCGATTTCTAGGACAGAGGCAGTGGGGTCAGGACTGAAAACAGTATGAACAAGGCTATAATGGAAAATATAAGAGATTGCAAGATAGAATACAGTACAATGCAGTATTGTATTGTGTAAGATATTATTGCTGTGGTTATGAATGTTGATCAAGTTACAAGGCAAGACAAGGTCGTGCTGTCAGGTTGTTTTTTCATTTGTGTGATTTTGATTGGAGTTTTGGTGTGGTTTTTTGGTTGGTGGTGGTTGGTTTAATTTTTTTTTTGGTCATTGTTAGATTTCACTACTGAATCTAGAGAAAGCTCCCTTTTGCCTGGTGACACTGATAAGAGCCAATTCCTATTCCAGCCTGTTTAATAAATCTGCTTCTAAATTCAGGCATTTCAGAGGGCATCTCATTCTTAAAGGAGGCTCACAGAAATGCTCTGTGTTGCTACTGATAAAGGCAGCCAGCACCCACACTGAAGCAGAGAGAGGGCTGGAGCTCACAAGCCTTTCCTCTTCCTGCAGGGCAAAGCCAGTGGAGCAAAAAAGCCAGAGCAGGCCCATCATGGATGCTGCTGTCCAGGACCCCCATGCTTCTCTGTGATACCACACCTCTCCAGGCCTTTTTGTTCAGCATTAAGAAAATCTGCTCAGAGGCCAGTTAGACACTGTTTTCCTCTTCCTGTATCACAGAATTTTTCAGTTTACAATTTTACTTAGAATTAATATATAATCTTTAAATTTCTCTAGTCTATTTATATGTTTTATAATTAGGGCTGGAGGAATGAGGCCTACCCTTAAATCAACAACATACCAGTAATGTTTAATGTACCTTCCCTTCTATTTTTTTATTTAAAAGCATCTAAGACCAGTAGGATAACATGCTGAAAATATAAATCATATTGCCCTTTGATGCAATTGAGGAGCTAGAAATAAGGAAGAGAATCACACTTACATATTAGAGTATTATAGACCCACGTAGGATGAATAGTCACTGTAGCTTGTAGTAAAATTTTTAACACAGGTAGTAATAGGACATAATTGCTATTGAGGTGTTTAAGAAAGGGTACATCTCATACAAACTAACCACAGGAACAATTAGAGGTGCAAAAGTCCACGTTCCTCATGTGGTCTTCTTATTCATAAAGTATATTCAACTATGAATAAACCCAGAGGTTGTGATCTTTGTGTTGTGTTCTGAAAATCAACTAACCTCATAATTACAAGTTTTTATATAACTAAGGGAGTCTTCTTTTGATCTGCATTTCTTTTAGACCACTTTGCTTTACATCAAAATAATCACTGACCTGGTTTGTACAGGGGACATCTCTGAGCAGTATAAGTAAGATTTTCTTGCAATAAAGTTCCCTTTCACCCTGAGGGTTGTGGATCTTTAATTTACAGAGGGCAAAATTGCTTGCAAGTCTCTACCATGATTGAAGTGGCTTGTAGTTACATAAAACCATGTATTCCTCCTAGCAATTTTAGCCTTTTTTAACTGAAGAAAGCTCCATAAAACCTTAGAACGTAATTTGTTTCCAGTATTCACAACTAATTTCTCACTAATGGAAAGAGTGCAATGTGGGGCAGATTGATTTCCATAAACACGATTTATTGTGTTTTCTGTGTCATTAAGACAAGCAATTAGCCAAAGCTTTAAGTGTTACAGACTTTTCTGTGAAGATAAATTGATGATGAAAGCACATGTTTCTCCAGAACAGGAGTTCCTGTTCATTCACAAAGGCAGCAAGACGACTTACAGCCCCAAATTTGACAAGAAACATGACAAGGAGCTGTGCCTTTTCTCACCACTCCAATTCCCTTTCAGGAAAGCACATAACTAGCAACCTTTGCCTTCTAACCCTTTGTGGGGTTTTTGGGTGTCCTTTGTGGGGATACGTGCTGAAAGGCATGGACTGGGGCAGAACTGGGACTTTGCCACAGCCCTCAGTTCCACAACTTCTGCTCAGTGGCACACAAACATTACTCCCTGGTGGGGAAGCTCATTTTCCCCATATGCACTTCATTTTGGACAATAAATAAATAATATGTTTGGAACAAAAGCTTGTAACTGGGGCTGAGACAGTTTTGCATTTATCATGCATGATAAATCCTGGCTGTAACACAGGCATCCATGCAGCTGTATTGCCCTGAAGACTGGTCTGTATTTAGAAGGGTAAATAAGATTCTTTTCTTCCTCAGTGGTTGCTGACAAAGTTTGTAACAGGCCTAATAATGCTTGTGTCCTGTGGGAAATATGTATGTTAATTTGCCTGTGTAAACACTCATTTCTCCTAAGTACATGTTCTGTCTGGCTCTGCATGTCCCTTTGCCTGCTTTATAAAAACAGTTAAATAAATTGCTAGCTCCCTGTGCCTCTTCTCACCAAATCAGAGATATGGGTCAAAGTCCAGCAGCCCCAAACCCCATCTCTGATCTTTGTGATATTTTTGCAGATTCTCCGCAATCCTCCTCTGCTCTAGACTCAAATGCTTTCTCTTCTGTGCCATGAAGTTCAGATGAATTGAAGCTTCTTCAGACCTTTTGGATCATGGCAGTCATGGGAAGTCACGCCTTCCAACAGTTTTATCTATTGACATCTATCTGTGGCCTTTGCAACTTACGTGGTGAGAAAATGACCTTCAGATCCCGGGAAGGGATCCCATAGTTCTTTTCACGTTTTATAGCTTTTTTTTTTTTTCCATCTCTTATGGTGTCTACAACTTTTAAGACTGCTTTTTTCAGCAGTGCTTTTTTCCTGGTTTTTCAAAACAAATTTTAAACGTTGATTGATAATCATGTTGTTGTTGCCGCTCAGCAGAGAGACCATTTCTGAATGGAGAGCACGAAGTGGTTTCCATTGCTGCCATCTCCTGGCGCAGTTAATGAACTCCACACGGCAATAACAAAGGCACATTAGCAGGGAAGAGAAATTAAACAAACTAAAATAGCATATAAATTTTCCTGAAGGCAGCTGGTAGATGCCAGGAAAGCATCTTAAAAGATAATACACACCAGAAGGACCATTGCCAGATGGAAATTTCAATGCTCCCTGGAACTGCTTTGCTCGTTGTTGTAGTACCGATGTAACATCCATGATGATATTAGAAAACATAGGGAAAAATTATGTATTTCTCTGTGTTTTGGCAGGCATTTGACATAATGACTCTGCAATCAATTTTATGGTTTTGCTGAAGTAATTTCTCTGCTGTTTGAAGGGCTCTTGCAGAGTAGGAAAAATGAGAACATTTTTGGGTTTAAGCAACATTGCCTTAGCAATGGAAATTGCACCTCAAGGAGAGGTGCAATGTTAGAAATATTTTTAATTAACATTTCTGGAACTGATCACTTGATCAGTGTCCCTATAATTGCTGTTGTTTGATAACTGTGGTAAATTCAGTGACCTGAGCAATAAATAACTAAATAAATTAATATCTTTAGGAGCTTTTTTGTCCTGCTTACTGAACATATTTCACTGGAAAAAAAAAAAATCAAATCTTTGTTGTGCTTTGCAAAAAGAGCAACTCCATGAGGTGCACAGCTGAATCCAGTGGGAATCCATCATACCAATAGAAAATACACTGAACTTCTGCCCTTCTTTTGTGAACAAATACAGTATTCTGTCTGTATTCCCTTCATTCCTGCCGAATTTCCAATTCTTTAGAGTTTTGTCATTGCTTTGGCTTGCTTGTGCGTTCAAATTAATTTTTAATGATTTAAGGATGCAAAAACCACTCAATATTTCCTGACATCACACCTATATAGTGCAACTGCAAGCTTCACTAGTCCTCAGAAATTCATTATGGGAGAGATGAAGCACTTGATACCTTTTTGATCTCTTCCACAATCGTTACTCCATTCATCAGCCAGCCAGCTGGCTGCATCAGCTCCCTTTGGAGTCCCTTTCCCTGACTAAGCAGTGCTGCCATAAAACTGCATTGTATCCCCGTGCTCTGCCCTTCCTCCACAGATGTTACTGTTTCAATGGGCATACACAGTCCCTCACCAAAGCTAAAATACTGCTCTGCCAAGTTCCTCTTGGCCAAGATACTTCCTGATTTTTTTTTTTTTTTTTGATTTTTTTTTCCTCCTAAGAGTTTCTGCGAGCCATGTACCTTTCCCACTCCAAGACAGAATATCTTTAGTTTACCCTGTCTGGCAGCCTGTCAATATGACATCTATGTTTCTGGAATTAAAAATGGTTTCCATGTCATCAGACAAAATAATTTTGGGGTCAGAAAAGTTTTAGCAGTGAACAGCATATTTTCATCTATAAATGAACATAAAACTCAGAAATTTAAAACTTAAACTTTTAGATGAGCTACTTTTTTTGCATTGTGGAATAAAGTAGTATTCCTCAATAAAATGTTCTGTAGGAACCCCTACCCCATGCAATGAACTAAGTAATTTTTACCTCTAAATTTCTATTTTTGAATCCCACTATCAATTGCCATGTGGTATGGAACTGGCTGTCATGAAACTGCTCAAGAATAATCCTGATCAGAATTTGGGCTTACTTTGTATATGATATCGCTGCTATTCAGAACAAGATAGGCAAGAATACACTTCTCTTTGCTCTTCCTATGGCCTTCCTAGTTCATGTTAAGAAGGTGTGGACAAGAAAAACAATTAGCACTCTTTAGAGACAACTGTGACCTAATGAAGAATTCCTGGGGAGGCTCAGGATGAGCAGGGACTGCACAGGGAGTGCACTGTGACAGCCATGGGCGTGGGCGGGTGTCAAGTGTGATTCAAGGCTGCTTACAGCAGTGAACATCAGATTTATTGCTTTCTCAAAGATTGGGTAAGAATGAAGGTGCACAGAAAATATAAAATATTTATGGTTTATTTGTCTTTTCATAACCACTATAAATGAAAGGCATACCTGTGGGAAAACTCCCCCTATCTTTGATGGAGACAGATGCCTGGGAGCATTTGCAGCTGGATCACAGACTGAACAAAGCATTTCAGTGAGCTGTTTGTGTGCATGTGGAACAGGAGGAATGCTGGAAGCACACATATTTGAATGTAGTGGCTCTGCAAGTGAGGGTCGGAACATATTCCAAAATGTTTCCACTGCACTTACACTGCTCAGTAATTTTAGTACTCACACCAGGATGGAAATGAGAGATAGGCTCAGTGAACAACAGGCCCCCTTCCTTGAAGGTACTTCCTACTAATTGGGAAAATGTTGTTTTACTGTTATAACTCTGCTATATATGACTCTGTTATACCTCTCCCCCATCTAAAGAAGGGACCAGAGTTGCCATGTTTTCCAGCCCAGCAGTTTTCCCAGGCACGCAGCTACATCAATACACAAGAGTCAATTCCAAGTGGTGGTTCTATGGACAAAGTTTAGTTCCTACACATCACCTCAAATGATCCTCCCACACATCCTGGTCGCCTGCTCACCATCTCTGCACTCACTCTCATGTAACACTGGCCAGATTCCTGCTGTATCTCTTACTCTTTGCCTCATTTCTGTACATTATGTTTTCACTAATTCCCCACTGTGGTGCTTTATCTTCCTCTCATGCCTCTATATTTTTGGCAGCCCAAGAGGCAACATATGCTCTGTGGGGTTCAGCACTCGGCGTGTGCTGCCCATTGTGCCAGCGAGCACATGCTGTTCACACAGCAGAGCCATGCCTCCTGCAGTGGAGGAGGGCTGAGCTACCCTTGTCTCTCCTGCTCCGGGGCACTTCCTCAGCCCTCTCTACCAGTCACCTGCATTTTTTGATCCTCGAAGGAGCTAAATATCTTTGAGACTTCTACTTCTTTGTCAGATCTGGTAAAAATAGCAGGATCTCTTCAGGAGTCTTTGCACAGTGGGAAGGCAGATAAGAGGAGAGGCAGTCACTGCAATTATACTACTCCAATTCCTTAGAAAATAGAGCTTTGAAATTACTTTGAAAAATGGATCATAAGGAACTGGTCTCAATATCCTCTCCTTTTGTCTGCCTACCAGATGTCTTGTCTCTCATCCTGATTTTATATCACAAGATCCACAAGGCAAGAAACATACTTTTGCTCTCCATTTCTTCTATTATACTAATGTAGTAACCTAAATACACAGGACTTGTTTGGGTTTTTTCTATATGGAAATTACTTCTTGCAACATTGTTTTAAAAGCCCCAGCACATGGAGCCAATGAAATCAGAACTGCAATATGATTGAAGATGCTGCAAGATGCTCATTGATCTCTTTCCCAGCTGTTCTTTTCCTCCCCCTATACCGTTTTTGTTTTGGTTTGGTTTTGGTTGGGTTTCTTTTGCTGCAGTGACCTTCTGTCACTCAGCATGCCAGGTCTCCATTCCAAATCTGTTGTCATGGAGATTTGGGCCAGCACTCCTGGGGGACAGTGTGCCTCTCTCAGCCCTCCCAGTGACAAGTCCTAAGCAAACATGGACCATGGTCCCCAGCAATGTCTGCCTGTCACATGAAGCCTGCTGACACCACCAGAGAAGCACCTGGTGAGTGTAATGCAGGGAGACAAACCCTGAATTGTTAAAAAACCCTGGGTTTTTCCAGATTTCCCTGCAAATCTGCAAGCTAATCACAGGAGGTCACCCTCTGGCTGGCTGCACTGCTGCAGCATTGTTATAGTGAAATAATAAAGCAAGAAGGGCTGTGTTCATAACAATAACATCTCTAGGGGGTCTGAAGAAGATGAAGTGGTTGAAACTTTGCCTTGATATTTGAATTGTCAGGGGACTGGGGATGAGTGACACCATAAAATAATGAGTCAGCTTAGACTTAAATTTTCTTTCTTTTCAGTTTGAACAGTAGGATAAGCAGTTGATATCCTTATATATTACAAGGGGGACAGAAAGACAGGGATTAGCTCACACAGGAAGAAAAGACAGTCTTAAATATCTCATCAAGATGCATATATTAAAAGCACTGAAAACAGATAAGAGTAAGCCTGTTCTCAGTGGTTTGAAATATGGCAATATTTATTTATGACTGCTCTTCAGCAAATTTGCCTGTCTCAGGTAAATTGTCAAATGAAAATTAAAATTTCTCTTTTTCAAAAGTAGTAGGCTAGAGCTATGATGTTGGATCACCATTCCCATTATTCCATTCCTGTGTTGAAGGTCTTGCCTGCTCCTTGCATGTTAAACCATTCCTCAAATCCACAGAACTCATTATGTTCTGCCTGTAATCCAGCCCTGAGGCAACAGAGGATATTGCTGTTTGCACCTGCTAAAGCAGAAGTGAGCCAGATCTGGGGAGTTTCCCAGAAGCTTTGTTTCTGTTTTTATGCACTTGGGATACCTGCTCTTAGCCTTAGTTTGAACCCAATAAATGTGATGTTTGGCGAACAGACAGATACAGATCTCACAGAAGAAAGGCCAAGGGCTCAGCCATCTAACTGCATGGCATTGTCAGTGTTGTCCCTTGTAAAGTTATCTGTCAAGACTCTCTGAATCCCAAAACTTCCCCAGGGGTAGCTGGAAGCCCCCGAGCAAAATCTCATCTCCTGTGTGTGAGCCCAGCAGAGCAGCAATGCTCTGTCTCAAGCTAGTTTGTAGTGTGGGAAGATATAAAGTCCTGTCTGACTATTAATTACAGAGGGTGGGAGGAGCTGATGTGCTCTTTGTTCAGTGTGGACAAGGGCGAGTTCTCAAGGGGCTTTCCGGGAGTGCTGACCCTTCCTAGCATTGGCTGGCAGGTGGGTGCCACGGCAGCCAGTGCCCCAGTGGGCACAGCCTGGCAGCAGAAAGACACACTGCTGAGGACTGTGAAAGCACGGGAGGGAACACAGGAAAATCCTGCTGCCTGCTCTGGGCTGGGCCTGGAAACGATGGTTTCTTTTCCTTTCTGCCTCAGCTGCGAGGCCAGCTGGTGCCTGCTGGGTGCAGGCAAGAGGAGAAGGTTCCTGCTGTGGCTCCTGGGGTACTGACTGGGAGGAAGACTCCATGTTTCTGTCACTTTGCAAGTCTAATGATCCAAGGGACCTTGGTCCTAGAGAGGTGAAGAGGTGTAGGTTTGACTCAGGCTGGTGTGGGAGTTCAGCAGCCCCCGGGGCTGCTCAGAGGCGCTGGTGTGCTGTGGCCACCCCGCTGCCTGCTCTCCCGCTGTCCCCATTCTGTCTGCCTGGCAGTCTCCACTGGCAGCACGGCCAGCCCCGTAGTGTCCAGCAGCTTTCAGCCAGCTCTATTAGGGCAGGTAGCCTCCTGAGAGGCTTTATTTCTGTGGCTGCAGCCTGACCTGCTTCCCTGTGTAGCCGTGATGCACATGTGAACCTCACCACAGCTTGCTCTACCTCACGCTGAATTTGCTTTCCCCCTCTTGCACATAAAGGTGGGGTGGTTCTGCTGCTCTAACTCTGTGGCCTTCCTTGCTGCATCGGCTTTCTTCGTGTATTGCTTTCACTGTTCCTAAACGAGTTGCTCTCAGTGGGTGCAGGAAGCCAGAGCTGGGGTGGTTGTTTGTCTCTCACCTCCCTTCCTGCCTCTTGCCTGGGGCAGTGGCAGCTCTCTCTTTCACTGTGTGACAAATTGCTGCTGCGGTGAAGCTGTCTCCTGCTGGGGGCTACACACAAGTGCAAGAGAAAATGAGAGCAAGAAAATGCTGAGGTTTCTCATAGAAATTAGTAATTAAACATGCATCCTTTGAGGCATGGCTCCTGCCCGTTTGCATGTGTTGAGAGCTCTGTCAGCCTTTGGAGAACAGCAGATCACAGCTGCTGACACAAACACTCTTCTTGGCTGGTTTAAACACTGTGTAAATCTGCCCAGTGCAAGGGCTGCTTTGCATTCATAGGTGAGGAGAGGAACATCTGGGTCTGTTACAGAAGAGCTGTACCAGTAGGAACCCTACCTGGAACGCAATATCCAAGGGAAGTCACAGCAGATCACCTCAAGTCATGTACTTAAGTGACAAGTAGGTACTTGGATGCTCAGGCAAGTACAGCTTGTGCTGCACAGTAGTTTAAATTCCAAGGAGGTAATGAGACAAAGAGTCACTGAAACTTGTGTCTTAAAGAGAAAAAAACCCAATCCTATCTCCACATAATTTCTGATATTGTTGCAATAAATTGGATATAAAATACTATTGTCAGCAACGATTAAAATACTCTGGTTTCACCAAATGAACATCCTAAAACTCATTCCCTTAAGGTGCTAGTCCAGAAGCTGCTGTAACCAGCTGCTTGTCTTTGGTGCTTATTTCTATCCTATTTAGCCTTAGGGTAAGTCATTCAGGCCAAGAGTGATTAAAGAAAAGGCCAGGCAGGACCAGGCAGGACAGGAGCCCTCTGTATGAGGTAGGATGGGCAGTAGATGGGAGCAAGAGAACAACCAGTGGCTGTTCTCGGCATTCACTGGGACGTCCCCTCCAAGAAGGTGGTGGCACAACACAGGTAACCTGGAGGAATGGTTGGAGAAAGCTGTTAAAATTTAATGCTAATCTGAAGTTACAGTCTTGTGTGAACACTGAGTCAGCGGTTCAGTGGGATGAGTTAATTTTTGAGGCTGCTTGGGCAAAGACTACCTGATGAGTATGTGCTGTTTCCTGGCTCAGCTATGGAACACTGCTAATGGCATAGGAGCATATGACCAAATGATCAGCAGGGTGCACGGGCAAGGCTTCTCTGCAGAGGAGTGTCCTAACCAAGGAGCTGCCTCTGAATCTCTCTGCGTGGCTTGATTTGTAAAATGTGATGTCCCTAATCCTGCTGTCTACTTCATGACAGCGTTTTGATTGCATATACACATTGCCTCCCACAGCCTGCCAGATCCTTGGCACTTGTGTCCTTTGCCTTGGCTCCCTTGCAGGATGCCTGTTCTTCCTCCTCTGCTGGGAGGCCACCTTGGTGTCATAATTCTTAGTTAAAATGTACAGTTAGCCATGTACTCAGGAAATAAGACTGAATCAGGCACATTCTTCATTACCTTTTCTGGAATTTGAGTTGTTGTTTTCCCAAACTCACTCTTTTTTGGACATCTGAACCACGTGAGCCACACTTTTGAGTCATTCTTCTAATGATTTAAAACATCTTTCTTTCTCCACTATAAGTAACATGATTTTTTTGTTGTTGTTGCTTCCACCCCCTGACTAGTGAGTGAGAACACTTCAATCACAGCTGCTTTTCTAGCACAACTTTTTCTTCTTGCTTTTATAGGTCACACTCTCTCTGCCAGGATGTTTCCTTTTATATCCCACCTGTCCCTACACTGTATTTGGAACGAGCTTGTCTGAAATAAAGGTTTAATGTAAAAGAAATTGCCTCACCTTGTACTGAAAATGCAGTTGGGCTTTCATAACCCCACAGACCAACAGGGTGCAGTACCACACTGCACACTGCGCCTCGCAGACACAGCACACACATTGGCTCGTTATATGGGCAGAAAGTAATTTTCCAGTTACAAAACATGGAATTTACTTGGTTCTCCCCAGCTTAACACTTATTTCTCCAGCAGGTGCTAGCATTCTTAGCTAAATTGAGTTGGGCAGACATAAGAGAGGGCAGATGCAAAAAAGGCGCCTTTTTTTTTTTTTTTTTCCCAAAGCACTTATATATTTTTTATCTGTTCAGTCAAAACCCTCACAGCAGCAATTACCCACAGTGTGTTTCCCTGGCTATCCAGGCTCAGCACACAGGCATGAGTCTTGTCATACACATGCTGACTGCAAAGGGGATTTAAAGGGGTCTCTTCTAAATACTTAATACAGTGTAAATGGAGTATAACGAAAACGAATTGCTAAGCAGGAGAAAGAGAATGGTGTCTTACTTATGCATGGCACTTGAAGTCAGCCTGAATGCTTTTCCTCTACCACAATACACTAATTTCACTCATGGCTTGCCATTTCAATCTTCCAGCTCAGCTAATACCACTGCCTGAAAATTAGAGAAGCTGCAAGCCCATGTTTGCCATTTGCATCACAACGTTCTGGGGAGCAGGGACTTGGACTGCTGTGGAATGGCATGGATCCACAGAAAAGCTAAGAAAACCTCTCTGGCAAGGCACTGCTCTCTGTTTATGGTCATGCAATAATCTGCTTGGCATAGCCAAGCATTGGAGGTATTTTATTTTCCCTTGATAATGAGAACAAAGAGCCCAACAAACCTGTGTGTGAGCTACCTAGAAACTAGCACCCGTGATATTTTAAGGTTTTTTCCCATCTTCCAAACACAGAAGGCTAAAACGACCTATAAATCCCCTGCAAATATATGCAGAAATACCATGTATTTGGGGATTTCATTTTCAGGGGGACCACTCATTATTTCTGGGGCAAGCAGAGAGCCCTGCGGCAGTAGGAGCAGCAAGACTGGCACACACTGACTGCTACTTCTGGGAGCAGGGCTGCTGGCTACACAGCCTGTGTGGAGGAGATCTTCCTCCACTGCTATACCAGCAGCTGGTGCATTTGGATTGTGCACATCTGCTGAAGTTCAGCCCTCCCCTTGCACAGCCCACTTCTGCCTCTGCTCACACCACAGAGAGGCTTGGGTAACCAGCTTGGGTGCTGCCATGCAGGTATCACCATAGCCAAAGCAAGCTGCAGGAATGGAGTCCTGAGCAAACTGTCCTAAGTCAGTGGCTTCAGTCCTGGTTTTGGCAGAGGCTGAAATGCATCTCCTTTGTGTGGAGGCAGTCCTAGTTAAATGACTGCTCTGCAATGAGTACCTATTGCTACTTGTAAACAACCATAAACAACCTTTCTTGATATTTCCTTCATTTTTAAGTTGGGCTACGGAGATATTTTTGAAAATTTCTCAACTAATAAGGAAAACGGTGATTCCTACTCATGTTCTTAGATATTTGCAAATAACATTATCTCCCTAAAATTGTTTTGTTCTGTTTCCTTCCTGGCTTCTGTGTGCCAACTTTGGTAACAAGCAGAAGACAAAGGACAAGGAAGTGAGAGTTCAGTTGTTCAGATATGAGATCATCCCTAAGGAGAAACAGCCTTTATTTTTGTAATCTCCTTCCTTTTCTCCTCTAACTTATCTTCAGCTTCCCATTTGTTCAGTCACAGTGCACTGCCTGAAGCAGAAAGATCCCTTTAAGTGGAGTGACTGCTGTGTCCTTCCATCTCTTGGAGTTCCTGACATTTCCGACCATTTTTTTCCCTACTGTTAACACAGACTACTGTCAGCAAAACTTGCTGTGGAATCAAAAGGGGAAATAAAAGCACTTTAGAAAAAAAAACCCCAACAAACCAACCTGTTAGACACTTCCATATTGGCAGTATTAGGAAGTTTTAAAATCAAATTTATTGTCAGTAGTGCAGGTACAGCTAGCAGTAAGCATTGTCCAGGCAGATACCAGAGGGGAGAAGGAGTGGGGAGACCAAAACCTACTGGAAAAATATATTCATAGGGAGTTCTGATGAGTCAAAAAACTAAGACAAACAAAAGCCAAGCCTGTTACTCATACCTCTCTCCCCTGCTGAGCAGACCTACAGGATTTGGCAGAGAATCTGCCCAAAGATGTGGGCAACACTGTGGTGGTTGTTGGAAGGAGAAGTGCCACACAACTCTCCTGAGAGCACCAGTGACATCTTTGATGCTGAGGAAGTATTTAATTGAGGAAGATTGTCAGGACACTAAAGTAGGATTAAAAGGTTCTGAAAACCTTTTGAAAGCCTTTGCACTGTTTCTAAAGAGTATTGTGCCTTTTTTCTTCTGTGCTGTCAAACCTGCTTCAAAAGACGTAGTCACGGAGTAGAAGTGGATTAAAATGGTACTTAAAATCCATTCTGTTTTCTGTTAACTTTTGCTTAATTTCTGTCTTATTCAGGTGCATCCATGTTATATTTTTATGCTTTTGATCCCCAACACAGAGTGTAAAGTTACCCTCACACAAAAAGGAGATTTTAATTGCAAAACCCTGCTACATTTAGACATGAGCAGAATATTTTCAAACTTTTGTTAAAGGAATGGAAGTTCATTTGCTTTGTCCTTTAACATAATGCATTTGTGCCTACCCTTGTGTCAGCTCCCTTTTTGCCAGTGGTGAGAGGGAAGGCCAGCAGCAGGGAGCTGGCACCATGCTTTGCTGTACCACATACAAGTGAGTGCTTTCCCTGTCCCTCGGTTTTTAGCCCAGCACACACAACAGTACCCCCAGAAAGACTCTGCCTTGCAACTTACTCATTTCTCCATAACAGTGCATTGAATTTCAAAATGAGACACAGATGCTGGCAAATATCTGTTTTAAGATGCAGTTACATTTTCTTCTTTTTTTTTTTTTTTCAATTTTTAAAAAATTTTATGTCTTGCAACAAGACACCAGTTTTTAAAAGTAGGGGGCAGCCCTGACTTGCTGTACCCCCAGTAAGCCCTGAAGCATACTAGTAGCTGATGACAAACCACTCTGATCTACTTCTCTTTTTGCAAGAATCTGCTAAAAACCTGTAAAAATGTGATGGGGACTTTCAGGCCATCAATGGAAGAGAGTGACTGCAGTAGCAATTCTTCTTCTTCTTCTTTTTCTCCTTCTTCTCCTTCTCCTTCTCCTTCTCCTTCTCCTTCTCCTTCTCCTTCTCCTTCTCCTTCTCCTTCTCCTTCTGTTCCTCTTTGATGTAAAGTTGGATTCTGTGTAAACAGTGTCTCTAGCACTCACATCTCCAGGCTGAAGGATTGTAATAATTCATGAAACTCTGTGCTGCATTTGCTAAATCTTGCCTGTGTCAAGGTATGTCACATGCTACACACCATGTAACCTGGATAAAACATGGAAGCAGTGTCTTGAAAGACATTTGTATTGGAAATAAAATACATGAAACTAGGATGAGATTGTCACAGCAGAGAGATGAATTCTGCAGTATTCTGGATTTCCTGCATGAATCATTTTGTGTGTCTGTGTGTTCCTCTTTTGATGATGACTTGGCAGAACAGAAGGAATGAGTTGCACATATTTAAAACTGGTTTGAATTCTGCTCTGGGTTTCCAAAAGGATTTCAGTTTGTGCAGTTTAGTTACTTAAGTGACAGTGGTTTACGTGGAGGATTAGATTTTTTTCTTTGGTTTTAAGCTTTCTCAAATGGCCTGTCAAGCATAAGTCAATACTTGTGTCAGCAGAGAAATAGAGAGATTATGGTCTTTTTGTTTATTCCAATAGTAATTCTAGTGGTAATGAGATGATGCTGCAGACATGAAAACCATGATCTGTTGTTTGTGTGACCCTTTCTATGACCAGGGTTAAAATACCTCATTTTACAAAGAAACTGGACCACCTGAAAGGGCAGAACACACAGGAACTTGATTGTTAAAGATACCATAGTAGATTATTAGATGTGTTTTGTAAGTGTTCCCCCAAAGGGAAAATTATTTGACACCACTTCTGCAGACACACAGACATGTTTTAAAACAGCTAACACTGTCCTGTCTTCTGAAGCTTGTACCAAGGAACAGAGATGAGGTCAGCTTCTCCCTTGTTGCCTGAGAAGACTTGGTTTAACACACCTAAATCTGAGCTGTCTCAGAGTCTCTGTAGTTATGATGTGTTTATTTTACTTGACTGTCTATATGTTTTTGCTGCCAAATTTCCAGACATGTCCATGATACAGAGAAGTTTGTGGCAGCCTCAGTCACGGTGCCTTGGTCAGGTTGCCCCATGCACTGCCTTGTGTGTGCAGCCTTCGTCCTGAGTTTCAGCCTTGAATTGAGGAAGCTGCTCAGCTTCCTGAGGGGCAGTGGTCTCTGCTTGGCCATGAAGGACCATGTTCTCCTCCTCATGTTCACAAAGCTCTTCCCCACACATGATTCCTGTGATTGCTCTGTTGGAAAATCTTGGGTTTGCATCTACCACTCATGGCAGTTGCAGTACATTCCACTTTCCATGCAGTTTTCAACTCCTGGAAATGTGCTACAAAATACATACTAATTCCAAAGAAAGACACTTCTTTTGATGTATAGTCCACTAAAGATGTACAGTCTTTTTTTTTAACATTAGATGCCTGAAAACATAAGCAGCTTAGCGTATAGCTGTGGCTGCAGAAAACTGGATTCACATGGTGCTTCTTCCACTGTACTTGCTGGGAAGTGTCAGACTCTTCTCCTGGAGAAAACAGAGGGAAATTCAAAGCTTGGCTTGGCTTTGGTCCAGCCTTGGACAAGGCCTTTTGTGCTGTGTGTTGAAAAGCCCCTGACAGGGACTGGAAAGATTCCCAACC
Source organism: Regulus satrapa (assembly GCA_013396955.1). Classification (NCBI taxonomy): domain Eukaryota; kingdom Metazoa; phylum Chordata; class Aves; order Passeriformes; family Regulidae; genus Regulus; species Regulus satrapa. Next base: position 167,008 of record VWZN01011832.1, read on the forward strand.
TTTGGTGGTACAAGGAGGATGACCTGACCTAGGGAGCTGCTGGTGACAGGTGGCAGAGGCAGGTGGATCTGTCTGGGCTGGCCAGTGGCACAGTGTGATGCTCTCCAGAGGGAGAATCTGGCTTAAGAAAGGTTTTGATTTCCTTTTATTTTTGTGGTGTGGATGTACAGCCTGAGGCGTGACAAAGTTACTTTAAACAAAGAAAGATGTGCCTCCTTCTAACATTAATGTGGGCACTTGGTTGTTTTGGGCTGTTACTTGAAGCATGAATGGGCAAGGTTAAACTGTGTGACACGGATGTACATCACCATGTTTTTCCAACAGTATACCTGATCAATATTCCAGATTCAAGTTTCTGTAACTGCCTGTAGAAAAATTGATTTTAGGCTTATCTATTTCAACCAGCTCAGCAAGTGTTTCAGTGCTTTCTTAGGCATTATCAAGCTGGGATCCTATTTTTTTAAGGAAAAAAGAAAAAATGTCATTCCATCATTTTAAGGAAATTAGGTCCCAGTTGCTACATAGATTTCAAAGTAATTGCCTTCTTTTCCAGATATAGATGATGCCCTAACAATACCTCTAACACTCAAAGAAACTGGGAACTGGCAAACCCACTGCTGCCAGCAGGGACTGCGGTTGTAAGGGGTTTGAATATGTATGAAGATCCAAAAGCAAATTAAGTAAGAGGCCTGAACTCTGGGTTCTGGAGCTACAAATTTTTTTTTTTTTTTTTTTTTT
>VWZN01011832.1:167846-210989 GCA_013396955.1 Regulus satrapa
AAAAAAAAATCTTCAAAAGAGGCAGAGGTAGACAGTGGACTCAAACCTGAAAGGGAAACATCATAGAAAAGAAGAAGCTGGCATAGAGCCTGTTTCCAACAGAAGGGTTTCACAAGCAGTCATCCAGGCTGCCCCTTGCCTCACTTGTTTTCCTGACTTACTTCTAGCCTTGTAGAGACAGATTTGCAAAACAGCAGTCTGCAAAAGGCTGTGCAGAGCCCCTAACTTGCATGTCTGATAGCTGTAAATGCCAGATTTTCAGGGCATTCACAGTAATTGAGGATTTAACTGAGCCCTGCTGTTGTACATGAACTTTTGAGTGCAGCCCTGGGCAGTTATCAGGGCTTTTTCTCATGTCTGTGGATCATTTTGTGTCTCCAACCATAGCAGACTGCTCAATGGGATTAGTATATGAATGATTCTTACAAAGAACTTGACAAGTTAGGGTTTAACCTCTACCTCCCTGTCTGTAGGCAGAGATCAGAGGTGGTATTTCTGGGATGGCCCTTTCACACTCTCTTACTGTGAGTGAAAATTTAAAGCAAGAAAGTTTCGTGAGCACGAATTTCTAGCAGACCTTACCTTGTCCTTTCGCTAATACAGACATATTTTAGTGGCCATCTCAGTTTTAATATGCACAATTTTTGTAACATGCAGGCACCATTGACAGTTTGAGAATTATCTGCAAGGCATAATAGCATACCCAAAAGCTCTTATGTAAAGGTGATGTGGTGTTTCTCTACTGAATTGTCTCATGCCACAGACATGTACTCCCACGTGTTTTAAGTTGGAATGGTTTCCAAGTTAAACTCAAAACAGACCCAGATCAAGTCAGAAAAAAAATGTTTGGCTAAAGACCCTAAAAATAAACATCTCTCCTTGCAGAATAGCACAATTATTGCAAAGTAGCAAGGATTTTTTTCTCCACAGATAATGGAAGATTCCCATAAGACCTCATGTGTTTCAGTGACATAGAAATTTCAGAGAGAAGATTAGAAATGATTCCTCATTCCCACTGGGTAACTATGGGTTTTCATTCAAATTCCTCTGCTCCTGTTGAGCAATACCTCTATTTGGAAGAGGCTATTCAGCATCTAGTTGGTAACAAGTGCAGAGCATTATCCCATGTGAATGCAGATGAATGTGTATTGGCAATAGAAGAAGGTTTTCAGTATAATATCCTAAAACAATCACTGCAAGTGGGCACACGGTGAGCAAAGATGGAGAGCACATTCCACCTGATCCTGAAGGTGTGCCTGGGATTCTTGCATGATAGTGTACAGGGTCTTTCCCTCTTTCCCAAAGCTTATTGCCATATACCTATGGTATATCATATGGTAGATATTGCTCTACTGTCACTATATTTGAGTAATTTAGCATATTTAATTCAAAGAGCTGAAGAAATGTAGTGTAATGCTTCGAAATGCTTTTCATTCTCACAACCAGCACTGCTGCCTCAGCTCTTCGGTGCACCCAAGCATGAGTGCTGGAAACTGTGGGAAAAATGTTTGCCTCCCTCTCCAATTAACAGCCTTAATGACAAGTGCCTTATTCACTTCCTGATAATTCTGGAGAACAACATTCCTTACAAGGGCATAGGCTTGAATTTGACTCCAGCTTTTAAGGTCAATTTAGCCTTCATGTTACGGTCATGCTATCCTCAAGTCTCTGCTTTAGGAGAATCCAACAGCTTCTGTAAGCATAAGAGGGTAGAACTGGGCTATCTCAGAAATCGTGATTTCATACATTAATGAAGTACTTCAGGGAGAGAAGGATGTGGTTTCTGAGAATATTAAGAGAGTATTATTTACATGCCAGCAGAAAAATGATATACAACCCTACAGTGAAGTAGCTGAGCCTAATTATAAATTGATGATAACTGCCCATTGAGGATGAGAAAACACACCTGATGCTTGAAAGAAGGAGCTGGGAGCTAATGTTATTATATATATTTTTATGTTATACCAGACCTAAGTCAAAGCAGAAAAGGTGCTTGTGATATTTTGGAACTCTGCAAATACACATGGATGTATTTCTGATTCTCAAAGCCCAGGACTTAAATAGGATTAAGATGCAAGAGGAAAGGAGAGGGAAACAAGAGCAAGAATGTAGTAATGTTGTTTGTACTAGTTAATGAAACAGCAAGACTTCCAAATATTTTTTAGTGAGAGCCTAATGACTTAATAAACAGTTATCCCACCCAGATCAAATCTGGGGAATCAGTGCTAATACCCACAGGGCACTTCTGGGCTGTGGTCTCCCTGTCTTCTCCTTAAGAGGAAGCACGACACCACAACAGAACTCTTTAGCATATGGGGGTGCTTATGAGTCACAGGACACTTGTCAAGAAAACAAACAAACGAACAAACAAACCCAACAACAACAACAAAAATGAGCCAGAAGTTAATATGCAATTACAAATAGAAGAAAACCCTTCCCCCCACCTTTAATTTAGTAGTTCCCTCAATACTTTTTTCATAAGCAAACAGTCTTAAAAATAAATTCATTCATCTTTTTCTCCTTCAATTGCAGAAAGAAAGACTATCATTAATCTTATTTTCCAACACGTGAAATACATTCAGTGAGTTCTCTAGAGAACTTATTATTTTCTCTTTATATTTGTTTGCTAATTTGTCCCTTAATATAAAATAGTGGCCAAGCTGTACATATGAAAAAACCTGATTAGGATCAGATAAGTTTCTTTGTATCAAAAGAGATGGCTGAACACCATTTACGCAGGTAAGCTTTTTAGAAAGATATCAGTAGATTAGACTGATAAGTAGATTTTTTATTTTTGAAACTCTCAAAATTTGTTCTGCAAGAAAACTTGCTTGGCAAACTGTTCCTATGCAGGAAATACAGTCATACTGATAAATGAAAACACTACAGTGGACAGGGAACTGAATTCCAGCATCTTTCTGTAAACTGTCAAAAAGTATAATTGCATTAGGCTGTTTTTGCCCTTCTATTTTCAGTTTTATCTAATGCAACTGTATTTCTGTCTTCCTTTTTTCTCCCATCCTTTCACTAAAAAAAGCCAAGTGCTAACACAGAAGTTTTGGGTAGCAAACTTCTGAGGCTGGAATAAACTGCCTTTCTAATACAAAGGCACAAATATAATGAGAAATTTTCAATTCCCTGCAATTTCCCAGAAGAGCAAACGCAGCTGCTTGGCCTTGCATGCTCTTCTTAGATTGCCTGACCCGCTTTAAATTGCATTGCACTCAAGCAAGTTGGAGGGAGACTGTCTGACATAAGTCCTCACAAAAGTGAGCTAAGTGGTCCATGAGGTTGTTGAAGGAAAAAGAAGTACCAGCAGATAATAATGTATGGGCTTGATTTACTACTCTGAGTACAAATACAAATATTTGCTAAAAGCATTCTCAAACCCTCAAACAGATTTCCTGTAAGAACACCTTTTGGATAATCAGAGAGACTAGAATTTATTCCTGGGAGATTAATTACAAAATATGAAATTGCTAGACACTAAAGGGAGCATGGCTGAGGGCACAAGCTTGAAATACCTCCCCCAGTAAGCCTATGTGAACCCCCACATACTCTCAGCATGTGTTGCCTGCAGAAACTATTGGGGTGGGGGTAGTTCAGATTCCACATCTTACCTTTCAGGTGTTTGCTGATCACTGAAAAGCAGTGAGTATGCACATGTTTAACATTCTGAAATGAATCTCCTGGAGGCCAGGAGATGCCTCCAGACCAACTGACAGATGTTACAAACTTTCAGCTCCCGAATGCAATTGAACTCCCTTTGAGCAAACAAGCAGAGAGGATCAATAATGCACAGAAAATAATGAATAAAAGATCATCAAATCTATCAGTGGTTCAAAACCATTTGAGCTCTTCTTTAGTATTACTGGGCTGAAGTGCTTGCAGAATGATTTGAGTTCAGTGGCCCAGATTGGTATCTCTGTGCACATTTACTTCATTAAAAAAGCAACGCAGCAGGAATAGTGAGATGAAGCACTGCACAGCTGGGCGCAGGGGTTTCAGCCCCACAACTCTTCCTGTCCTTTCAGCTCAGCCATTTGCCTATTGTAGTCTATGCATAACTTTTATACGACTGAACGTATCATCCTTGCACAAAACCCGCTCATTCTCATTAGCCAGAAATTGGGACACACTTAGTAATTTCATTTCTTACGAGAGTCCCTTCTGCGGCTTCCAGCCAGGTACTCCAGCGGCTGGTTCCAAAATGACTGAGAAAAGCAAATATGTATCCTTCATGCATGGCTCTGTTTGGGCCACAAGTTTCTAAGGTGTCTGTTTCTCCTGAAAAAAAACAGGGTTGAATATTCCTGCTCTGTAGTATTTCTGTCAGCCCAGGAAGCTGGCACATTTCAATTTTTCTACTTCAGTGACAGTGGTTTTGCCTGTCTCAGGTAGAACTTGTCTTGCATGCTAAGCAATATTTGCTGTCAAAACATCACATCTGATTTTTCCATTGGAAGTTTGTAGCATGTTGTGTGAAAGCAGCTGTTTCTACATTTCTCTCAATGTGTTAAGTGACAGTAATGGATGCAGAGCCTAAAGCGGTCAACTTTCTAAAGGTGAGGTAGTTTGCAATCTGTCACTGGTGACAAAACCAATTTCAAGTTAAGAACAGCAAAGCTACACAGAAAAGGACAGGAGGGACCTCTGCAGCTTGTTAATCTAATAATGGCAAACTTGTGACAGTTGTACGCTTTTTACTTTTGCAGCAACTACCTGCAGGACCTGGAGAAGTTAAACAGCATTGAAACAAAAAATCTGCCCCGAGCCCCAGACTGAAGTTTCTTAATTAACCCCAGATAGGCAAGGCGGGTGAGCCCTGGTCACGGTGCTGCCACTGCCCCGCGCTGGCACACCCTTCTTCCACTCTGCTCACATCTATGGGCTGCAGGGCCTTTAGAGCAGCTCAGACACCGTATAGTAACAGGTACCCGCCCTTGCCACAAAACACAGCTGCAGCCTGCATTCCCTGCCTAGTCCACAGGGACAAGCACACTAAAACAAAGCCCAAAGCAGTCTGCATAGGAATCAGGGCGCCAGTAGAGAAGATGTTTGCCTCTGTGCCTTCTGGCATATAGTAGTTACCTATATGAGGGCTGCAAAAAGTCCATCTAGGTGAGATACAGAGCTCACAGTCTTCCCTGGAGGTTGTTTTCATCTGGTTTTAAATTACTGAAATGTGTTCATTGCTTGCTTTCATGCTGTGGGAGAAATTGCTGTGTAAGAACCTAGTTAGTACAGATGCACAGGGAGTGGGGACTTGGTCTGGCACCTTCCTCTGCCTAAAAATGTGTAAAGCATTTTTTCATAGGCAGCCTCATCTTAAACATTTTAAAGATGATTTTTAAGTCTCATGCATGTTTTTTTTTTTCACAAAAGAGATGCAAGAAGAATGTGGCACCAAAACAGCCCCACACTGAGGGCAGTCAACCTAGAGGGACAATTCCTGCTTGAGAGAATAGCATAAAATCCAGTCATTGGAGTAAAACCTAATAATACAAACCCTGCTTAGCACAGTTTTAAGGCACCCAAAACATATAACAATGAAATTCAGAGATTTCACTGAACATAATTTGTGTATATGTATGAACTTCCATATCAGCAGTCATTGAGAGGGGAAAAAAATCAGTAAGTAGTGCTCTAGGTGTGTTTTTTAGCTGGCATATTAGCTACTGTCCTCAAGAGAATCAAGGCATTAAAGAAATCTTGGAGCCTGACAGTGAACCATCTGCCTGCAACCCCCTGCACGACCTGATGAGGCAGGGATAAAAAAGTGTGTTTTGCCTCAAAACAGAGAAGGGTGAACATAAACAGTGTGCTCTTGGAAGAATATATCAGGAGGGTTTCTCATTCTTCTGACTGTCCTTGGATGATGAGGAGGCAATTACCTTCCACTAACACAGGAAAAGATGAATTTGGGACAAGGTAATTTGCCAGTTGGCTAAAGAACAGGACAGATGTGGTGTCACTCACCTGCTGAAGATGGGAGAAAATGAGTCTTTCCCTTCCTTGGAGTCTTTGCAAGCACTTGTGTAGCTCTTTGTTGTAAAAACAGGCACTGGTCCCTCAAAAAATCTCTTATGCTGTGACATATTGCAGTTCCTGGCTGCAGCAGTCTGCAATGGGAGTGAATACACTGGGTGACTGAATCTGAAAGCTACTCCTGGCAACTCCCATTGAAACCATGGGAAACCAAGGGCCCTCAAAATCTTCCGGGAGATTTGAGACATCAGGACTAATAGGAGGGTGGGAAGGGAAGGAAAATCTCTAGGAGGGATTCATGATGTCTGGGAGGTTTTACTTCTAGTGGTCTGTCTGTTCCTTGGTATTCAAGTGTAAACAAGCTACACCTGCTTCCTAAATAGGCCTTCTAATAATTTCTGTGTTCTAAGTATTTTCAATGTCTCCCATTCCTGAGAATTCAAGTTTAATTTCAGAAAACAAAAAAAAAAAAAAAANTAATTAAAAAAAAAAAAAAAAAAAAATAAATTTAAATTTTTTAAAAAATTCTTTTTTTTTTGGAAAAAAAAAAAAAAAAAAAAAAAAAAAAAAAAGCATTTATTGGCATGCCTTTGAGATTTTTTGGAAATTCTTCATCTCAAGCTGCACCACCATTCCAGGGCTTCTGGCTTTTCTTAAATTTCTGTTTTCAGATTCTAAGCCTCCTGCCTTCCACATAATGTGATACAAAAATAAAGTAAATGAAAAATAATTAATAAAACAAATTAATAGAATTAAAGGAGTTAAACATAAAAAGTATTTTAATTCATTCACTGAAAATGAGATTTATTGGACCAATTTTTAAACAGATGGCTGCCTTATCACCATGTGTTGCTATCTAAATTCAGAGGAGCAAGCAGTGCCTACCCTAAATACCTGGATAAAAAGTTCAAATCTCTTGAATGGATATGTCCTTCTCAAAGGAAGACATAAAACATTATTTGATTATTTAAAATTAGAAAAAAAAAATCCCAAAAATCCAGATTTTCTTTACTATTTGTAGCCACCAGAGCACTGATTGACAGCCTGCACAACAGATGACACCAGTAATCTGTTTATGTTCTGCTCAAATATTATATCCAATAGATTAGTACATATTTTATCATTATTGATTTAATAAAAGCCCTTTTGCAACTCAAGTAGTGCTAACTACTGCTTTTTACACAGATCATCCTATGTACATGCAGAAGACATGTTCTTGCCTTGTATTTCATGCCTAGAGAACACCAAAATGCTTAACCAGCCTATCTTCCCCTGCCTCTGCAAAGTCCTTAGTCTGCATAGGAGGCATTCTGCACATGTATTAAGCTCTACTAAATCTTTAGCTTGGAATAATATTGGAATAAGATTTTGTCTAGCTTTTAGATGAAGGACTGCAAGGTAAACCTGACTGAGGAGTGGGAGATGGCCAGTCATAATGGGAGGGAGGTGGCAGAGGAAGAGAGAAGGAATAAAACACTAGAAACAAGAGAGGGGAGACTCTGGAACGGTAGTATTTTTAATCAGCACAAAGCCCCAAAAAACTAAGTGGATAAACACTGTCACATATATTAGGAAATTTTTTTTTTTCCAGACAGAAACAAAACAAAACAGCAGGAAATCTTTGCTTGACAGGATGCTGTCATTCATTTTAGATATTGATTGGATTCCTATCTAACTGGTTTCAAATCAGTCATTAGGGGCATTTCAACATCTTTGCAGTGTCACTAAAGTCTAGGAGGCAGCAAGAACAACATCTCCTTCATCTTTAAAGGTCCCTAGGGACAATCCAGCATCAATGGGAAAATGGTCCACACTGTTGCACTGAAGCATGGATCACAGCATCAGTCCTTTCACAGATTGCTTACTTGAAATGTAACTGTCTGAGTGGCTCAAAACAAATTTAAAAACTCTGGCCTCTGGTTAAGATGCCAATATGAATAAAAGTACCATTGCAGCAATTTTTGAGAAGAAAATATCTAAGTATCAGCTCTAATAGTGAAAAGAAGTCCTGTCTTAATCAGAAACTTTCCTATACTGAAGAAAAGGCAAGGTAAATGCAATAACAAGCTTAAGCAATCTGAGAAATCTATCTCAAAAAGTATATATACTTCTTGAGAAAAGTACTAAACCTTCACCTGAAACTTTCTTAAAGAAGTAGGGTTTTAAATAGAGACTGTTTCTAAAGCAATGGATCAATTAAGTTATTTAAGTGAAGCACAGTATTTTGCAATATATTTTCTTCCTTTAATCTCAGCAAACTCATGGATTTATACCTTTTAAGGCTGGAGCAGACTAGCAGCAGACATCTCTCATCTGTGCCAACCATGGGTACTCTATGCTATGCAGTAGTTTTTTTCTTACAGGAAAACAATTTTCCTGAGTATGCAACTGAATACTTGGAAGACCTATAACATGATTAAAAGCAGAAGATCTTTTACAAAATATTAATTCTCTGCTTGATAACCTCAACTGAAGGCAAATCAGAAATATTCTGAAAATCTGATTTGAAAGTCTACCCCTCTTTTTTTAAAAAAGTAATTTTCAAAATGCTCAATTTTTGTTTCCTTATGGGATTGTAATCCCAGTATTAAGTTTCTTCTTCCTGAATGAGCAAACCTTTTGACTGTGATCTAGTCACCTTCTGAACTAAATATTTCAAATTTGAAAGCCCAACCAAGGCAGATAAGCTGCACACATACATTGAAATCCTATCTTCTATGTGTGGTTTTCTTCCTAGTTGTTATCATATAATCACAATCCTGCTGTTTAGGAAACTGAGGTAGAGGGAAGTAACAATATTTGTCAAAAAATGCATGGCAGATCACTGTAAAAATACAGGAGGCAATCATGTGTTCATGATCCTTCTTCACAAATGCTAAGCTCCCTCCTTGCTTACTGGCTCTTCATTTTACCTAGATTCTAACAAAATCCAGTTTATTACAACAGGTCAAATATCTGTGAAGATCCATAGCAGTATTTCCAAAAGTGTGAAGACACAGATATGTATCAGAAAGTAACAAAATGACCTCAAGTATAACTGGGGGCCTAAATTTAAAACCACCTAAAGGTTAAAGCAGTGCTTGGCTCTGCAAAGCTGTGCAGGCAGTTTACAAATACTCTCTAATGAGCAATTAGGAATTCTGCATTATTTATTCCTAGATTGTTCTGCTATTTCCAGAAAGCATGGAAATAAAAAGTAAGCCTCCTGACACTCAATGATGCTGTGGCTGGAGGTGACACCAAAAGTCTGCCTGTAGTTATTCTGAGGGATTTCACTACACACTCCTGTGCTGTGATGTGACAGACAAATGCGTTGTATGACCCCCTCAAAATGTGAAATTTTGAAGCCTTTGTTTATACTGAGAATTACAATTGCAGCATATCAGCATTCTAGCAGTAACCCTAGAAATCTGCCACTGGCATTTCTTTAGGGTGAGCTGAACAACTCGAGGATACACAGACTACATTTATTGATTATAATGCAAGGTTAGACATTAGACCCATATGCAATCTACACATAGTCAGCTTTTCCGTCTCAAGATAGTAAACCATATGGAGAGAATTATGTTCCAAGGTTCATTTGGGGAAGAATACCACTTTTATTTCCAACTAAATTTATGCAAACACAACTTACGTATTTTTAGTTGTAAATATCCTTATTTCCCCTGCTCTTCTTATGGAGAGAGTGAATTTATTAGGGATGTAAAATATCAAATGTGAATTCAACTAAAGGGTTACATGTTAATCTCTAAAATAGTTACTTTTTCTGCATCTTCATGAGCAAGAGTTTGGCAAAAGATGTAAAATCAAATTCAATAAGCAACTAAAAATTTCTTCCTGGTGGAAGAAGTCAACTTGAGCACAGATTAGTAGGAGAAAACTTCCTATAGAAAGGAAAAAAAAAGAAACTGAACTCAGAACAGCATGTTGAATGCCCATGAAGAAAAGGGATTAATTTTACATGTAACCACTGCTGCATGTATTTCTACAGCAGCTGATTTTAACGGCTACTACATGGAAGTAGTAATTCCTTCTAGGGCTACAAATTACCTCTTGAATGTGACAACTGCTATCGAAGCAAGTTTGACATGCCTGGCAGAGGCAGACAAGGGCATCATTGAACAGAGCTTCAATTGTTGCATTGTAACTAAGCCTCAGAAAACATAGCAACTCAATAGAACCTCCTGGGGAAACAAAGTATTTTTCATGTTGCCAATGTGAAATACAGCTTTTCTCTAGGGATTTTTTGATTCTCTTCAGCCTCTGTATACATCTAAGCAAAATGCAAATAATACAAGAACATTTAAGAGCATCAAGTCATGAGCCATGACATTTACTGCTGTTCATTGGCAGTAGACAGTAGGTGATGCCAAGGCCTACGTCCACTGTCTGCTCTGGACTTGGATTTGAGAATGGACAGTGGTACCCTTGTTTACTCCCACTCAAAGTTCAGTGTCTGGTGTCAGATTTAGGTCAAACATTGTTAAATGGAAGTAAGAGAGAGACTAACAAACACCTCACTTGCAAGTAGAGATCTGTCTGGAGTCCAGAGGCAGTGATGACACTGAGAAAGGACAACAGCAGAGACTTTTCAGAGACTTACTTGGGTTTTTCACACCAGTCTCACATCAGGTGTCATTTAGCCAGCTAAGAGAAGACACTGACAGCTCTCACCGCATGCCAGGGAAGCACAGACAAAAACAGGAAACAGTGTCATAAATGGAAGCCAACAACCATTAACTCCTTAAATCAGATTAAGTCTGCACAGACTTGTCAGACCAAACTGAGTGTGGAGAAGCATCAAAGACATAAAAAAAAAATACTTGTAAAAAGGGCAGGAAGGATTACCAGTCACGAGGACACAAGCATTTTTTTTTCTTTAATCCAGATCCTCCTAAACATGGCTTTAGACACAGAAAACTGAGTGTGTACAAGGAGCCCAGGTCTAGGCTAGGAAGAATTATTGTAAGAAATATTCACTGGAGTTAAACTAGAATAATTTTTTTCATACCAATTAGAAGTACTTGCATTTGCCAACCTGAACTCTGTCCACTCCAAGATTAAGGCCTTATTGTACTACTTTTGTTGCAATGCTATCAAAAATACTCTTTCTTCAGAAGACCATATTTGCCCCTAATAACTGTATGCAGTTATTACTGCATCCTCCATTTGCAACAAAAAAATAGCTTCAGTTTTAAAACAGTTAAGAGGACAAGAATTCCTAGGGAAAACTGTGGGCATTCTATGAACAAATAAGTATGCTCCAGCAAAATGACAAGCATCATTGTGATAAATGAAAATGCTTGATTTTCACTCTAGAAACCATAACCAACCCTATCAACCTACAAAAATGACTTAAACCTACTTTGCTACCTGTTCATAACTGAAGTTACAAGCTCAACCCTAATCTGACTCCTCATGTTCCTGATATTTCCACTGAACAGTTATATATTGCTTATGAAGTCTTAAGTACCTTTTTCTCTTCACTCAAAACAGACAACTACTCTGTGTTATTTATATAATTTCTCTTTAGACAGTCTCTTAATTCTACACTGAAAAATTGCTTTTTCAAGGTTCTCTTACAACCAGAACAACAGTCATTTCATATTGCTGACATTGCTTTCATTTTGTAGGGATTTGAATGACTCAGCATTACATTCCTTATCATTAGGAAATGTTTTGCAATTTCACTTTATTATATATCAGTAAAATTTTATGTTTCACTTAATGGGCCCTCCTGAGATGCACTTGCCATAAAACTCATTCGTGTGCTGCTGCCACAATTCTTTTGCTGATTTTTTCCCATTGCTCAACACACATCACTAATGTAAGCCCCATTAACTCTTATTCCCTCAGCTAAGAATCTGACTAAAAAGCAAAGACTGAAATCAATTTCTAAGTAAGGAAGAAAATAACTGCTTGGAGAATATCGGGGGAAAAAAGCACCAATAGCCATTGCAATTACTGTATGAAATTAACAATTCTACAAATGCAAGAAGTACAGATTATTGCTCATTTAAGATGGCCAGAACATTTTAGTTCAAAAATATTTGGCTTTGCTTGCTCTGCCTAAATTTTTGTACCAATGCAAACATATGACTACACCTGTCCCCTTTTTCTGTTTTCTCAGCATCTGCTGCATTTCTTCTATCCCATTTCCTCTTGAAAGAGTCAGATACTGCTTCTGTCTCTCTCTCACTCTGCAGTTATGTAGCTGACCTGTCTTACTCAGTGCATTTTCAGTATCCTGTTGGTCTAACTTATCTCCAGAGCACCCAGGCTTAAGAGAAAATATGAAAGAGAAAGCAAAGAGAGGTGCTAGAGGGTGACCTGTAATGGCAGGAGAAAACCAGTCCAATGCAAATCAAAACAAACTCATGCAAATAAGATCACAGGGAGAATTAGGTGGGACATAGAAGCTCAGGGGAACATGGCTAAAGATTTGCTCTGCTCCCAGAGACTGCTTTATAATTCACTATCACCATCTAAAGACAAACAACAATTCTTATTGACGGCAAGGAGTTTCAGGTAACGAGGGCTGTGCAAAGGTAAAGCTGCAGCTTTGAATCTTCTCAGGCAGGGAAGGGCACTGAGCTGAGATTTCCATTTTTTCAGCAAGTGCTTTAACACTGAACTGAAGGAGAAAAAAGAATGTACTAATACTTTTGAAAGAGGTTATACACATTATGGAAAGCTAAACCTGAATTCTGGAACTACTTAACATTTCAGGAATACTTAGTTTGGATCATCCTAACATGACCTATGCTCTCAGCAGCTTTACCCTATCAAGACTGAGATTCTTTCTGGACATGCTGAATCTGCCATTCTGAGAACTTTAAAAGAAAATATGGCAGCTTTTCTGGATTTGAGATTTTTAGGATTTAATCTGGATTATGTGTCTACAATTCCCTAAGGCATTCTTTAACATCTCAGTTCATAACCACACAAGAAATCCACTTTAAATTCTTTGGATTTTTGATGCAACCAATATTGCACTTATTCCTATGCTTTTTTAGACTTTGGATTGGCAACTTTTCATGCAGTCAGATATTCATAGGGCAGGCAGAGCTTTACTGATGTTTCTGAGCCAGTTTTCTGAACAGGCACCATATGTCTTAAGTACCGATGATTAATAATGGAGATATACAGATTTATTTTTATTTTCCAAAAGGTCTAAGGTAAAAATTACCAAGATTTCCTTCACACACCAGACCAAGAATTATATTTTCTGTCTGCTGTCTAACAGCAATAACACAAAGAAGATTTACACATTGGCTTTACACATTGTCTCGGTTGTTCTCACCTTTCACAAGGTGGCCTTAAAATAGAACTCATATTCTGATTCATTCAGGAAAAATTTAAAAAAAATGAAAAAATTGTAACACTAATGCACTAATGGTATTTGAAGATCCTAGCAGAAAATCGAGCATTCAATTTTAAAAGGAATCTAAAATTTAAAGGAAGATAAACCAACAAAGTTAAGACAAATTTTTATTTATCACTCACTTTCTAATATTTGATAATAACATTTGTGAGTTTAGCTGTATTCCAATAGTATTGAAATAATGTATTTGTTTTTTGTCTTGCAGAAAAAGCACTGAAGGTCAGCCACTGTACTTCCAGGTCAAAATTGCTCCCGACTCTGGTTCTCTTTACACAGAAGCTGGTTTAAAACACTGCTCTGTTTGAGAGCTTTTAGACTGGATATATCTTCGCTTACAACAGGCACTTCTTCACTTTGATCCTCAGTTTTTGCATCTTCACTGTCTGACAGCGTACACAGGAGTGTATCATTTTCATAGGTAGGAAAATAATACCTGAAAGCAACAAGACATGATTACTAGACAGTCACACATTTTGTTTGAGAGGCTGAGATAAGAATTTTAAAAAACAAAATATGAACAAGTCTGGTTGTCGGGAATGACAGTAAACAGCACACCCCAGAAAAATCAACTGCATAGTGCAGGTATGCACAGTGTAGAAGACTTGTAGAGAAGAGCTGACAACAGACAAGCCCTTCCTTCTATTTCTTCACCCATAGGATGTTACAAAAGAGACTACAGATCCATATTTGTCTCTCAACAAATGCTCAACTGAGGTGTTTGAGTTAGAACATTCCCTGTGCTCTACCACCTGGTAGACAGCATCACTCCTGGACCCATACAGCCTACTTAAGAGTCTGAACCAGAGTTTTTCTACACTCTCTATTTTCCACGTAAAAAACTATGGGTAAACAACCAACTTGTTTTGATGCCTAAAGTTAGAAAGACATCATGCATATATCTACATTAGGCATGCAAAAAAAGGGATTTGACTTGGTTCTAGAACAATTTTGCAACAACAATCTTCTCTAGCATAGTGACTTGGAAGCGCAGATGACGTGTAAAGGGACACTGTGTCATGGATGCAACTAGAAGAGCAGTTTCCCATGTTCATTTTACCTTCAGACTGTATAGAGATTTCTAATTCTGAGCAGTTCTGAGGCCACTTACTCTTTTATCTGGGCCACTAGAGTTAGGGAGCTCAGGGCACTGTTGTATTTGCAAACTCCAGAACTTTCAACTTCCTGTTTCATAGAAATTATCAAGTAAAAGTATAAATGCTGGAAGAAATGTATTTGCCCTTACTGTGGTTGATCCCATGTAGACCTGGCTGGCAGGAATGCAATGTGTTTGGTCTCTTCCATATGACTGATCAATCCTCCTTTGGATTCAAATTTCTCCTGGCAGTTGTAACAACGACAATGATGGATTTCTCTTCTGATGAAATTCACTAGCTTTACTTGCTGATAGAAGTTCAGACCTAGGAGAGTAGTGAACAAGCGCTTGGGCAACGTAAGTCTTAATTTAAAAATGCTTTATTGGGTTAAGCTTAAGGATTGATAAGAGTTTACTGAAGACATCACTGCCTACATGCTGTATCTTAGCAAATTAACTGTTTATTCCTAGCTGCTGGGAAGCCAACCCTTCTTTTAGTGCAAAATCTGCAAACATTTTTCTTCCTATCCGTCTAAATCTTTAGGCTTAGTGACAGAGCTTCAGGAGGAGGCAAGTAGGTTGAAGAACACTGGGAAACGAGAGAGAGACTGACTACTGGCATTGCACCCTGGCTTCCCCGGGACAGGCCCAGCAGGCAGACAGGATGCAGGGTTTGGAGGATTCCCTGCCCTCCCTCTGCCTGCCTGAGCATTTTCCTTAAGGTGACAGGGGCAGAGGTGACAAATCCCTTTCTGGTGCAGCAGACCAATCTCCTCTGTGACTGCCCTATTTCCCCAGGTGCAACAGGTGTGAGCCCTGCAGGTGGAACCCAGCAGTGATAAGGACAATGGTTCATCCAGCTCAGAGGAGGTATCGAGGTTAAGTCAGCCCATGCCCTGCAAAAAAACTGCTCCCATAGAGGAAAAAAAGACAGGTAATTGTCACAGAAGGTTCCCTGCTGGAGAGAAAGAAGGCCAAAATGCCAACCACACTCATTTTTAGGGGAAGTCTGCTGCCTCCTTGAGACTCAGGTTAAATGTGTGACAAGAAACCATCCTACCCCCATGGGCAACTATCTGTTAGTGATTTTTTAGGTGAGCAGTGATGAAGTTGCAACAAGAAGTCCTAGAGCAATCAAGAGAGATGGCATGGCCTTGGGAAAATGGTTAAGGGATCAGGAGCACAAGCAGTGTTTTCCTCTGTCCTTCCAGTTGCAATGAATAATGAGGGAAGACACAGGAAGAGCCAGCAGATCAATACCTGGTTCCAAGCCTGGAAGAATTTAGGGTCACTGGAAGACCTGGTCACTGGAAGAATTTTGGGTTTTCAGATCATGGGTGTGTCAACACGAAACCCAGGCCTGCTGGTGACAGACAGGGTACACCTGTTTCAGAGGGGGAAAAGGATCCTTGCACAGGAGTTAGCAGGGCTCATTGAGACAGTTTCAAACTAGGTCTGAAGGGGGCTGGGAATAAAACCAGGCCTGTTAGAGATGAGCCTGGGTCAAGATGTCAGTGTATGATATTTGACAAAGTGAAGTGCTGGGTCCTGCAACTGGGTCACACAACCCCATGCAGTGCTCCAGGCTGGGGGAAGCTGTGCAGTAGAAAAGGACCTGGGGGTGCTGGTGACAGCAGCTGAACATGAGCCAGATGTGCCCAGGGGGCCAAGAAGGCCAATGGCACCTGGCCTGTATCAGCAACAGTGTGGCCAGCAGGAGCAGAGCAAGGATTGCTCCCCTGTTTTGCCTGAAGAAAAGGAGGCTTAAGACTGACTGAATTGCTCTCTATAGCTACCTGAAGGGAGGCTGTGACCAGGTAAGAGTCAGTCTCTTCTTCCAAGTAACAAGTTATAGGGGGAGAAGTTGGATATTAAGAAAAATTTATTCACCAAAAGGCTTGTCAAGCCTTGGCAATGCTGCTCAGAGAAGCAGTTGAGTCAGCATGCCTAGAGGTATTTAAAATACGTGTAGTTGTGGCACTCAGGGATGTGGTTTAGTGGCGGACTTGGCAGTGCTGGGTTAATAGCTGGCCTCAGTGATCTTAATGGTCTTCCACAACCTAAATGATTCTATTCTACAGCAGAAAGGAAACACTGGCCAAACAAAGCTTCTGGCTTGCAAGCAAGTATTAACAGGCATAACAACAACAACAAGAATAATAAAAATAATAGTACTTCCAAGTCTCCAGCAGCCAGACCTGGAACTCATAGAGCAGATATTTGCAGAAGCTACTCTGCAAAATAATACAATGGGTCTAAAGAAAATAGCACACATCCTTGGCGGTAACAACAGTTCCAGAAAAATAAAGTGCTCCTGGCTTGCTTTTGTAAGCTGGCAGAAACAGTTTCCATAATGGAAAAGTTAAATGTCTCTACAAAAATAAAACCGATAAACTTGTTTTCCACTATTCTTATGATGTGGTTTTCTCCACACTAGTGGCAAATGCTGACAATTACAGCACCTCTTACTCACCATGCTCTGACTTTATTTTAGGAAAGTGAAATCCATGTGATTTCTGGAGGAAAAAAAAAGGGAAGAAAAAAAAAATCTTATTTCCACTACTTCTACTATTCAAAGTTAAAAACAGCTCAGCTTTTCACAAGCTGACACAGACATATGCATATAGACACACAAACATGAATGCATTAAATAAATCCCAAAAGTTTTGGTCCCTCAGGAACTTGCACATTTATATTTAATATTCTTAAATAGTTTATTAAAACTGAAACACAGATGCCAACAATAAAATATATTAAATCATTAAATCACTATGATATCAAAGATGCTATTTTTTTACTGCCTGTAGCAGTCTGTACACTCACAAGTGTGAAACATACTCCTAATGCACTGATTTGACTTCCCTGCATCTTTTAAAGAATAGATGCTGAAGGTGCATGCAGTACTTTAGTTCTGTGCTGAAGAGGGCATTCTATTGCAACAGCTGATTTTTAATTCCAAAGTGATGAAAAACCTGTTATTTAAAAGAAGCTTTACCTGCATGTGAAGATACAGTTTTTCTGTGGTGTCTGCTTGTTGTTCACAAAACAGGCAAACTGCACATACAGGATGCTCTTCCCAGTCAGACCAATCTCTTATGAATTAAAGTCAAAAAGATTCATTTAGTTGTGGAAAAGAGAAGAGACATTTTGAGAAAGGGCAATTCAGATTCTGCTTTCACAACACTAGATATAAATCCAGAGAAACAGAATATTTTAAGGGGTGGAAAAGAGAGTGTTGATTTACAGCTGGATACATGATTACAATCTGTTGTAGAGTCTAAAAAAATTACAAATTTGAGAATAACTGAGCAGTTAATATTGGGTAATTCCTATGCAGACAGTCATTAAATCCTACTTGGAACTGTCTGCACTAATAAACAGAATTCTAACTTCAATTTCTATCTAGTTTGGCAAGTCATTAAATATTGCTTTCAGTATTTATTTTCCTAAGGTCTTTTTAAATTTTGTATACTTTTCTAATAATTCAATACACCAGCCAAAGTCATAATCATCAGGCAGAGCTAACTCTAAGTCTTATTTACTTATGAAATATTAATTACTCACTTATGCTACATTCAGACATGTACACAGAAAATACTTTTCCAAAACATCCATTTAAATCCTAGTGTTGCTGAGAGATAGAACTATTACTGCAACTAGGTAGAGTCAAGTAAAATGAACCTCAAATCACAGAGAGAACCAGGAAGATCAGGGACCTTGATACTCACAAATTACTTCCTGCTTATTCAATTTTTCTATGGCCAAGGAAATCACCTTTGCAGTGATCTGAGGGCCTGGACCAGATAAGAATGCAGAATGACCTTGCCCTCAATTAGCACTGCTGAGAAGCTTCCTTGAAATCTTTCTTTAATCTCTAGTTATTACCTTTTAATCAATTTTTTCATACAATTTCTTCTTCATACTGACATTTTTGATGCATACTTCAAATTTTTAAATTTGAGCAAAAGCTGTTTGACTGTTTTCTGGTGCAAAAGTATATAATAAAGCATTTTCTCAATGTCATCACAAACTCAGAAGGCTCTTGTTTGAGCTCTAGGAAAACAAAAAACAGGCTTGTGGTTGAAATATGAAGTTTGCAGCTCTCATTGCTGAGAAGTGTTTTTAATGAGGACAATTTGGAGTTGATTTGATTGGCTTAAATGAATTTAAATTCTCTGCTAACTGTGCACAGCATTTTCCCTGCAACTACTTTAAAAAATAATGGTCCTGCAAATCAGTGTAATGGGTACAAAAGTAACTCTTACTCTTCCAGGTTATCTAGTAATTCTCGATCATCCTCTGACTGCACTTCCTCCCAGGACTTTCCGAA
Source organism: Regulus satrapa (assembly GCA_013396955.1). NCBI lineage: Eukaryota > Metazoa > Chordata > Aves > Passeriformes > Regulidae > Regulus > Regulus satrapa. The sequence goes on from VWZN01011832.1 coordinate 186,642, forward strand.
TTCCTGGGGGGAGAAAAGAAAAGAAAAAACCATTTCCTGATTCTTATCACACATTGTCACTCAACTGAATGAACATCTCGGCAGTCACAATCAATATCTTATTTTGGATCACTCCAGTATTGCTGTGAGTAAGAGGTAGTCATACAACACTGCTTTAGTAAGAAATTTTAAAATAAGATTTATTTTAATTTATTTATATGTATGCCCTTTTTAAAATAGGGTATTTCCCACACTATAGCTGAGAGGAAGATGATCTGGCAGAGTTCTCCAGAAAAACAGTGTTTCAACACTTCCAAAGTGTTCCTGAGGTGGGTATGTTATCACTGTCTCAAGTTTGCCCTCACACTTTCTCAATCCAATCTGCCTACCTTGCTTTTCAAGCAGCACCTGCTGCTTAATGCAGCTGTCACACCTGCGGCTTCAGCTGGCACAGCCACACCAGCCACAGCCTGTGCCTTGTTCCAGGCTGTGCCAGTGAAACCATGGTCTAAACTTAGCTACAGAGTGCTCCAGAAAGGCACTGTGAGCTTGGGCACAGACCCCTGAGACATACTCTCCCTCACCCTTTCCTCTCCCATGAATATAAGCACATCTATTCATGGTGCTCTCTTCTTCCTTTTACTTTTTCTGTTGTTTATTTATACCTTAAATACCTTCAGCACGAAGTATATCACAACACATTTGTGCAGCATTCAGCACAATGGCAAGCACTCTCAGCGTGACTGAGATATAAATAACAGGCAATAAAAAGCTGAAGGGCTCTGCTCAAATACCAGCAGTGATCTTTAGCTAGTGTTTTTCTTTCCTCAGATTCTTCTTGACTTTAAAAATAAACCCAAGCAAACTAATCAGTAATTAGAATAGTATTTTTGAACCTGTGCTTTTGATGGCTGTGGAGGATTCACAAAGATTACACTTGATGATCTTGTCTCCATAAAAAAAAAAAAAGACAGCTAATAAAAGATAATCCTTTATTTTATTAAAACATTCCTACTAATAAACACATTTAGTAACATCCTTAGCAAAAAATATGATTATTGCCTTTATGGGTGTTTGGAAAAAGAAGGAAAATATATCCATCATTTAACAATTTAATGAGAATTTTTATAGTTGTTGCTGTCTATCAGGAAAATGATAAAAAATTCTCTCTAGACAGCTCTAAACATAATGTCATCATATATTACAAAATGAAAATTCTGTAATTAATTCAGTGATACTACATGGTAGTGTGTAAGCTCGCTGAGTGAGAGGGGAGACTCATTAATGTCACCATTACTGTGAGATAACATGAAGCCATTAACACCTCTCACCACATGTTCTCCCAGCTGCACACTAGTTTCCTGTGTCTGCTAATGTGAACACCTTAATGAGCTCACAACCACTGCAAAAGCAGTGGCTCACAGCCTCTGCAAAATGAAGACGAATGCTCACCTTTTTTTCCCTTTACCAGCTCTAAGTATATCAGCATAAGAGAATATGTTCAGAACAGTAGCCAATATTAAGCTTCACCTTTTAATTGAAGGTGAAAGGGAAAAACATGCCTGAGCTTTGTTATTGCTGTTGTTTTTTATGGTGTTTCTGTGAAGAAGGCAGAGAGGGAGCTTGTAAGATGTCTCCATTTCCCTCATCTATTTATATTCAGAGGAGAAAAAGAGGGAAAAGCGGAAAGCTAACCAGGTCTTGTATCACTGAAAAATTGCATGGCGAATGGATAACTAGGAACACTGTGATGAAAGTGCCAAGAGACTGAATCTGAGAAATTGGGGGGGAAAGAGTTCTTTGAAACATTTTAAAAAAATCTTTCACGGTTTTTAATTTTTCTTTTTTTTTTTAACACTTGTTCAGTTCTCCAGACTGATGGGCATCTGGGACCAAGGGTGCCTTTGTTAAGTATTCAACTTTGCTTTTTCATCCAAGATATAAGAGCTGCCAGGAATAATCTCTAGAGAGTCACAAGAAATTCTTAACAAAACCAAAGAAAAAATGAGACTTGACATTGTTAATAGTTCAAACACTAGAAAATGCATAATTAAAAAAACCCGAAAGGCCTTGCTATATATTTGAGAGAAAACAACCTCTTCTTTTGAATACCTTCTGTGTACCTCACAGAGAGGGTGATCCTATAGAAAAGTGAGAACATGCAAATGTGTGTGGTTTGATTAGCTCCTCTTCCAAAATGCAGTCTAAATGCACAGAGGTGAAATGCCACACTGGAAATTTATCTTCTCAAGCTGAGTGCAGCTCTACAGGCAGAAAGTCTGTGTGCCTCACTGAGGCAATACACCACAGCTTGGAAAATAGTGCAGACACAGGAGAAAGTAGAAACAGCAGCTGGTATCTCAAGCAGTGCTCCCTAAAGAGCAGTTCCCAAACGCCATGCAAATGCAGTTCCAGGCCTGTGGCGCTCAGAAACCCCAAACCTATGTTGATTTCCCCTGCAAATTTTCTCTCCCCTTTGTCTCACCTCTCTATGATCATCTGCGTTATGTTCTCTGTTTTATATTGCTGCAGAACACAAAGTGGTCTATCAGAATACCCCACATTAGTTAATCCACGTCGGATGAATTGCAATATGAAGCATTCCCCAGTTGGGGGATTTTATTAAATCTTGAACCGTCACCAACTGATGGTTTCCCTTTATTATTTTACAAAATACACACCATGTAAATCAAAAGAAGCTAAATATAAGTAATGACTTCCATAATAAAATATACTTCCCCTGTCCCCCAACAGATAATAGTGATGACCTAGAGCTTGGCAATAAGGAGAAAACATATTTTTATCTTTAAGAAAATAAAGGCTTTATGAAACAAGTTTTCTAGTAAGTAGTAGGTACCATTTTTCAGCTGCCTAGCTTAGTTATAAGTCTATTAATTACAGTGATGTTACATACTGTAGACACATGCCATTAGTCAATCTGAAAATAGACATCTGGGCTTCCTACAGAGGATGCGCCATACCTAAAAGAGCTGCTGGTAATAATCAAGTGAATACAGAAAGGAAGGCCTTGTCAGTCTGGGTTTGTTTCAGTTTCTCTGGGAATAGGAGAGTTTTAATACTGCCTTCTGTTCTTTTATGGCCTCCAGCAGGCACCACAGATTACAAAGTTCTTCCCTCTCCATTTTTACTTGGCTCTTTGTGCAAGGTGTGTCACAGGGCCACAGGATAATACACGCAGAGAAACAAGGAAATTAGGTTGGAAGGTTTTTTTTGAAGAAAAGAAAAATAAGGAATTCTACATCTATATATCATGGATCCATTGCTGCTCAGTTCTTCACACTGCAGTACCAGTTCATCTCTCTGAATTAACACTTTAAGCCATTCTGTAGTACTGGTATAATCTTCCAAACTTACACAGTAGAGACAAAAGACTTCCAAATCCACTGGGGAATCATTTCAGATATATGTAATTCATGATTGTGTCTTTGAAACTGTATAATCCTCTGGATATTTAGAGCAATGTAAAGCACAGTCCTCTACCACTCATTGGTAGAAAGAGTAAATCTTGACAGTACACATTAAAAAAAAAAATCATCTGGTAAGTTGTGAGGTGTTAGGGCAGAGGAAGCAAAATCACTACATGAAGCCATTACAAAAAGCAGATCTTGTGTAACATTTAGAATTTACTGAACATAGACTCAGCTTGAAAAAACCCATACTATCACATTTAATATAATCTATTGTAGAGCACGTATGTGCAGTATGGAGTATTTCTTCCTTACAATCTCTAGGCCAATCTACTGAACTCCTAGTGAACAAACTGAGGTTCTTCCTTTTAGTCTTTTTGTCTCTGTGCAGAAAAAAAGGGGTTGTCAAAGGCTGTTTGGAAAGCAAACACTTTCCATTACACAGGAACATTCCTAAAAATTTCCTGTGTGCAAATATACATTTATAGTGAAGTGTTTAAGACAGAGTTTTTAGTCTCTTTTCAATCTTAAAAAAAAATATTCTTTCTTTAAAGGAAGAAATGGCAGAAATTCTGATGTAGGTATAGTCAGAAGTATCAAAAAGGCTGAACAGTCTAAAACAGTCCTCTTAGTAGCTTGCAGTGTAGACAACTGAAAATGTGTGGAAAGACAATATAGATGTAGCAGAGCATGTAGAACCAGACAGAGAATTGTGATCATTCAAGTATGTCCCAGAAGATGTACTGGCAGAGATCATGCATATGCAGTACCCACTGCCAATTTTAAACATTTTGGTGGTTCGACATAGCTTATTTGAGTTATATTTACTATTGTCTGTAATTTCAAGAACCTGAAAGAATACATGTCTGAGTGATGCTACTCAGTGACGAGTACCTGAGCTGGCTCAGGCTGGCACGTGAAGGCACTCTGTAAAGTTCTGGCCAGAACCCCAGCTGCAGGAAAGAGGATCAAGGCCCTGACTGTTAAACAGTTTGCATTTTCTCTGGCCACGCAAGCAGCATCACTCAGACCACGCCAGGATGTGGTTCAGAAAGCACTCAGGCCACAGTTCATTCTCAGGTGACAGGCCACCAGTTGTGGAGCAACTGGAGAAAACAGGTTAGGTATGTGAACATTAGCCTTGCTGTTACATTTACTTTGGTATATTCTGCTTATTAACATGGCACAGCCATTGTGGTTGTATTCATGTCACGACCTCCCTGCACATCTCTCAAATTTCTCATATAGTTCTCAGAGACTCTGGGTAGTCATCTAGCTCAGTCTCCTGATTTAAGATGGAACAGAGTAAAATGTGAACAATGAATGCAAATGAGAGACAAAAGAGAATTTAAAAATATGCCAATTTATGAAAATACAGTATTATGTGCAGGTCAAGCAGAAAAGAAAGAAACTGTTAAAATCACTTAAACAATTACATTAAATTAAAATCTATTAACTTCCAAACGAGAAGTAAATGCTCAGTTCTGCTGAGGATCTGAGGATCTAAAAACATCTACCCTACACAGCTTCACAACTTTTTTCCTCACTGTGCAGCAAATACAGGTTAGTTTTCAAAGTTGTGAAATTTGAGTATCTAGGAAAAAAAATTTCCAAGTCTCAGATCATTGATCTTTGAAAGAAAAATATAAAATATGACCAAGGGAACTCATTCTGTCTTGGGTAGAAGGAACTTGGCAGAACATTAAACATACAAATTTTTGTTCTCAGTATTAAAGTAACACCCATGGAGAGAAATTAAAAAGAAAGAGTAGGTAAAACAGTCAAGAATGCCTATTTATAGCCTGGATATTAGCACATGTAGAAAGCACAAAGACAACTTCAGGTGAACTATAGTTATTTCTGGGACAGAACATTGCAGCTTTTGAAGCAGCTCCTATATTCTTGAAGGCAGCAAGTGAAAATCTGTTACATACACATGCACACACTCTCAAAGGTCCTAGATAAAAAAATATTTAGCAACATACACCTACCTGGAAGCTAAAAAATAACTGTTTTTCTTTCATCTCTGTATCTTACATTTTCCTCCTTTTTGCATTTATCCTCTGAAGAGCACTTCCACCTTAAGGTTTGTAGAAAATGAGCTCAAAGCCAACTTGAAGTTGCACCTGCATTAACTTCTTTGTTCTATCTCACTTTCCCTTCTGTGCTTACAGCAGAGCACTGATGACATGATCATTAGTGTCTCTCCAAGCTATATTCTTGCATCTCTCAAAATCAAATCTCAACAAAAAATGTTTACTGGTGCTTAGTTTGACAATTATCCAGAATATCATAACATAAATGAGTATACTTCTTAAGAATCTTTCACTTGATTTTTGACCTTTATACTCATTGCTAGATTTGATTTATTCACTTTTAACTAGATAATGTCTGTATCTCTTTAGTCAATTTGCTAATTATTTGCAGAACTACTTACCAAGTAATTAATGATATAAAATTTATCATATTCTTTATTTTTTGCATTGATTCTGCGATGCTGCTTCTTTCTCATGTGATCTTTAAGTGTGTTTTTGTCTCTGAAGACTTTTTCACAGTATAAACACTGCAAGCTAAGATAAAAAGGTAAACAGGTCAACATGTTAAAATGAAAATAATACAAAAATAATAAACTTGAACAAGCTGGAGTTATATATAGTAAGATTAACCTAAGCATGTCAGAGCAAACTAAAATAAATAGAAAGCTTATTTGAAAAAAAAAAAATTACAAGGTAATCTTAGCTCACAGTAGAATCAAACAGAATTAACAATGACAGAAAATGAAAAATACAGACAACAAAAAAGTTTCCTGTTTGCCCCATATGCAAAGTGGGAGAAAAGTCTGATTAGCCAAAGTAGTCACAGAAAGGCTGCTGATTGCTCACTGTATGAGCTCTGTAACTGAGCATGGACTTACACTGACATCCAATCCATCCGTAATTGTTTCTTTGTAATTCAGAGTGAAAAGAAAACCGAACTCTGCACATCCTGCTTACCTTTTGAAACAATTTAAATTAGCTAAACAGAAAGCTTTTCTATTTCTACCTCAACAAGGAGGGTAAAGTAAAGTGTGCCTGGGTGGTCAATCCCAAGAAGTAAAATTCAGTCAGCAAATTCATATCCACAGAGAAGTATATATAATTCACAGAGAGACATACACACACATATGTACATGCATGTAGGTACATAGACATGAAAGTATAATTTAAGCGTATATACATTTTACTCAAGAAGGTGAAAACATTCATTAATAAATGAAAATTTTACCACAGTATGTCTTCCAGAACAATTCAAACAAAACAGAAGGATATGCACTGCTTTAGATTAGCATCATAAAACTGTTTTGGTTCCAGACTCCCCTCAGATGTTTTGTGTGGAGCAGGATTTCAGGATTCACTGTATCATTTTGCCTTTCAAGACATTCAAGAAGTTTTGAGTTCTCCCTGTGCTTGCAGACTTCAAATCAAGATTGTCTTGCTGGTGAATCATAGGTCTGATGCCAGAATACATCTATGAATTTTAATATCTGCTTTGTTCCACCTGCTAACAGCAAAGTGTTTGCTCTGCTTGAGAAAGGCATTCCCACAGACTATGGCAGGTTTTCTGTCAGCATACATAATGCACTCTTATTTGCCAGAAACAGGATTTTTTTCTCCTCTAGTATTTTATTCTCAGGTACTATTCTACTAGCATAGCTAATAAGTCTATTCTTAGCCATAGGGAGAGTGGCCTTTCACTACTCTGGACACAATTTCAACATGTGCATTAACTACAGAGAGGATCAGCTTTGAGAAAACTCCATCGAACTGAAAGCCTCAGGTCCTACTGATAAACAGTAGAGCTGCAAATTATCAGTGACCATGGTAATTCAGTGCATTAGACAACACCAATGATAAAAGAAAAGTCATTCTTAATATGTCTTCAAAGTTAACATGTATCTATGCACTTCTGCTCTGGGTTTACTCTGTAAGCAGTACGGAGAGACCAAACATCCCACAGTAATGGTATACGGAGGCAAATGAGGACTGGAACAAGGACTCTGTATTCAGTGATTAAAGAGATGTTTAGCAAAGAGTCTGTCATGACGAGAAAGAACATTAATGCTAACTGTTATGAGAAAAAGGCATGTGCTATTATTGATGCCAAACTGCAACACATAACTGAAACACAGCACTTGACTTTATACCATGAACTGTTATGAGTTAGCTTTCAATAAGTCAACAAAAAGACTTCTAAGAGGACTCACAATAAACTTACATGCTCTATTTGCTTCTTCTTAACTAGCCACAAATGTAGAATTCATTTTTATCTACTATTTCCAAGTTAAAAGAAATATAACCCAAGTTTATTGAAAACAAACAAGCAAACTCTACTTACTTGTCAAGTTTCCCCTGTAATACAGCCAAAAACTCACAGCAGTTCACAATGTTATCTGGCAGCCCAATGTTAAAGGCATGCTCTCTTGCCATATGATTGAGAAGAACAGATCTACAAAAGACATTCAAATAGAATGTTACATATTTTTGAATATATATATATATATAATATATATATAAGAATTATGTAATTAATGATTTAAAATACACCAATGGCTCTAAAACTGCATAAAAGCCAATTTTAAATAAACAGTAATAGTTTTGCTGCCACTGCTAAGAAAAAAGGATGTAATTTTATTGAAACAGGAAGTTTTTCATTTTCAGCTCTGCTGAATTTTCAGTAACAGTTCAACTGTTCCATCCACATGCATGAAATATAATCCATTAAATGAAAATTACTGTATAGTTGATTTTGACCCTCACTGTTAGCAAAGCTTATCATTACACTGTACAAGAAAATCACATTTCAAACAACTCTCTTGAGAAACATTCTAAAAAACCATTTGTCAGACTTCTCTAAGCTGGTTAGCAGAGCAGAAATTCTTGGATGAAACATGCTTTTACATCAGTATTGCTTCACACAGCACTAGCAGCATGAATGGCGCTCAGAAGTGTACACAAATAAACATAATGGATGTTCAAATAAGATGCTCTTCTAATAGATATATACTGGTGAATTCCTTACGTGCCCAACCTCTCAGTATGCCTCAGCTTCTGCTCTTGGAGACTAAAGAAATATCCAAATGTTGACACTTGCTTTTGCCACTGTCCAGGCATGATTTTCAAACATGCACTCTGCCTGCCAGACTCAAGAGGAAGCAGAGGATGAAGTTCCTCTACTGTCACCAGACAGTAGAAAGGGACACTCAGAACATCAGGATGACCTGTAGGAACATGACCCCAGGTGCTTCTACCCTTCCAGATTACCAGAACTCCCCCTGCAAACAGACTTGGCCTCTCCAGCTGAAACTGATTTACTCTCAATAAGCAAAGCTTCTTTGGACCATGCTCTTCAATGCAATTCTTGCTCACACTTGACTGATGCTGTACAGCCCTCTGTTCTCACTCTAATTTTCCTCTCTTCTTTTTCTTTTGATATTCAAATTTACACCAGTTAGGTGAGCTTTAACTAAGAAAATGTACAAGTGGGTAATTTTTTTTTAACCATCACACTGGCTTGCACAGCTGTCCTTGTCACTAAAACAGCTGCCAAATGAAAGTTTCGTTTTTAAATGGTTCATTCCCAACTCTAGCATACTGTGTAGTACAAATAACTGCACTGGAATAAATAAAAGAGTTTCAGAAGTTGGACAGGATCTATTTAAAATGGCACTTGAGTTGAAAGAAATGCTTAAACTACACTTTAAAGTTAATTCTATCTTCTGAGTCCTACCCTTACACATAAACTGGTTCAATGACATTGAAAACATAAACAAAGATGTTGAGTAGATATCAAAAAATAAAACAAAAGCAAACAGGGCAATAAACAAACCTGTTTCCTGTGAATTCTTGATCACAGAACATACACATACTACGAAAACTTGTGTCATATCTCTCTCGTTGTTGTTGTTCTAGAATTTCTCTCTATGAAAGAAACAGATAGTTATTCAGACAAAACCATAATAATAAAATCATTCCAAATCACATATGGTTATTATGCATATTTATCCTTACTGGTAACAATGAACATATAAAATTTAAATGTGCTGCTGGCACAAACCAGATGTTTGTATGTTTTGAGTGTGGGTTCTTGCAAAAATTCCAAGTTTTTCCAAAGGCAGCAGTGTCCCAGTTAAGTTCCAGTAAAATTCTCTTAACTTTATATATAAGGTGCATGGAAATCAGTACAATCCACAGTGAGATCTTACACAACTATTTAAATAATTCTGTATAAAACGTATCAGTTTAATGTTTCTACCTATGATTCAGGTTTATCTCTGGTATCAATTGAGCAGATTTATGGGTAACCACCTAACGTCCAGTGGAATGGCAAACTACAGGGCTAATTGCAGGCAACCTAGAGGGATTTTTTCGTAATACAGGACACAGCCTGGCAATTTCTATAAGAAGCTGTGGCACATACCAAACCCTGGGAAAAGGAGAAGGTCATTGCCTTCACTCTAGCTCTGTTTAAGGTAGGGCAACAGGCTGAGTCAGACTTCACAGCACCTGGTGCACATTCCTAACAACAACACAATCAAGCAGCGGGTGATCTCTGCTGCTGCAACAGCAAAAGTGTAGTTACACTGTGCAGTTACTGTGTACTTCAGATGGTAAGGCCATAATCATCTGGGACATGGGAGAATCAGTGTCTGGATTAAAACCTAGCATATCTTCAGCCTAGCAACATACAACTCTGTACTTGTGTTTTAAGTACAGATAACTGGGAAAGGATTTAATTTCTGTGTAACATAAAGGTGCTACTGCCTGCTTTCTGACATTCAGGATCCTGACTGAATTTCTTAGGGATTTTCTCAATCTCTTAATCTCCTTAGAACCTGCAGTGAAACTCTGTGTTTCTCACCTGCCTCTTTAGTAACACTTTTATGTGGATTAATGCCCAAGTTTGTCCATAGGGTCCACCTGAATTCAGTTACCCTATTGGATAAACTCCAGAGAAGGGAGAAAAGAAAGGAAAAGAGGAAAGGAAGGAAAGACACACCCCCTAACCCCTAAAGCAAGCGAGAGGAAGGCTTGAGCTATTGAGGGGAAAGGCCCCAGTGTGTCCTGCAGTGTACACGGGCTGGTGTGGATGTGCCATACCACATCCCACTGACCACTGAGAGACGGCAGGAGGCTGACACTGGGCAAATAAATGTGCTGTTCTGATTCTCCTCCACAAAAGCAGCATGCTACAGCCAGTGAGGGGCAGGGGATGATAAGATGGCTGTCAAGAGCCCAAGTGAGATGCACTTGGCTTGGGGTCTCTGGGTACCAGAGGGCATGGGCACATTGAGCCACTGCCCCTCCCAGGGCCCATACTCAATCACACCACTTGGGAACTGTAGCTAAGTGTCTGCTACCCTGAAAATGCAGATGCTGGGGCTTTGCTGTTTGTTCTTGTACTACAAGGTTGCATTCTGTGTTGAAGTCATGCTCAGCAGCACCTACTCACATTTTAGGCCATATCCGCTCACGTCCTGTTGCAAAATGTCAGCTCACAGAAATGAAAATTCCTATTTTTCAGGGTGATTTTGGAAAGAGATGATGGAGCACGCCTTATCAGAGCCCTTCAGCAGAGAAGCAATTAAGACTGCTCCATGTGGGCAGTGAATGCCCTACACCACATCAGTAGAAACTGGGGCTTTTCTCTGATACTTGGAGCTGCTCCTCTTCTCCACTCAGCAGCACATTTGACCCTGTTTGGCTAACCTTGGATCTGACACCATCATAAACAGTTTATATATTTTGTAAAAAACACCGCAAACAATCTAAATGGAAATCAAAAGCAATTGTGTACTATTCAAATATAAGGATACAAAGGGTTTGAACACCCCCACCCTCATTAATGATATTCCAGTGTAGCTTCCTGATTTTAATTTACTAGGAGGAAAAAAGTTTTCTGCAGTATTTGTCTGCCTAACTCCAGATTGCTCACTGAAGCCCTTGTTGGCAGCTGCTCTCAGTTATGTCTGAGGAGGAAGGAGAAGCATACTGTATTCTCCATAGGGATGATGCTACTGCTACTCTGCTCTCACCCTTCCCATTTCCCCCTACACCAGCACGCTTGGCAGCTGGGAAGCTTTGACTAACCCAGCATTGTTGCTTTACCAATTTACTCAACTGAGTTTAAAAAATATTTTCCAATGTAGACCCTCCTTTTTATGAAATATTGGCATCTTTCATTGCTACAGGTAACTTTCCAAACCAGAAAGCATATCTGATACTTGGACAGGTGAGGAATTAAAAGCACCACATCAAATACAGCAAAAGCAACAAGGCTCCTCTTCCCTAAAGACATTTCCAACCCTCTATTTCATTGCTGAGACTCCAAAGGGAGAACAGCAATTACAGTAACTTACATAAAACGGAAATTTTTCTGAGCAGAGACACTCTGGTAGTGTATGTCAAGCAGAAACTGAAGTTATGAGGCAGGAAATGAGCAATTTGCTTAACTACTTGTACCAGCTTCCAACCTCCTTGAATGTTTGGGATGTCAGCATTAATGCATTATTGACACTGAGACAAAAATATCCAAAACATTTTAAAAAATGTGTTTGTTTCCTTTTTTTTTTTTCCCCTTATTTTTTTTCCTGTACCTCACCCTTGATTCCACCCTACTCCACAGAGATTGAGCTCAAAATGAACACTGGAATGACTAACTGGGATAGGTATAAGGGATTGCTCCTCTAGCTGTCCTATTTGCTCTTAGGGTTCTTCCTTTCTTCCCTGCTGCTCCTCTACTTGAATTGATTCAGCTACTGAAGTGATACAGGCTAAAACCTACACCTGAAAAGGCTGTAATCAATGACAGGACAGATGACAGACTTTGAAGGTTACTGTGACACTGATGCAGAAGAATTCTTACAGCTCATTCAGGAAGCTGAGTCAATTAAAACAAAAGGAGGAAGAGTTTCATGGCATGATGAAAACTAACTATGGAAAGATGTATGAAAAGAAAAAAGAGGGCTAAAATTACATTAGGTACAAACCACAGGCTGCCAAGCTGAAGCAGGAGAAAGGTGAAGTTTGTTTGAAACAAGACAAGCAAAAGAAGATGGAGACAGGCTAACACAGAAAAATGAAACAGCAAAAACTGACCTTCCCCCACCCTCAAATACATCTGAAATTAACAACAAAAAAGAGCATAGATCCAATACAGCAAGAGACCAAACAAAGGCAAAGAGGAATGCTTGAAGCAGGGCTTCAGTCTAATTATGTCACAACTATTAAAGAAATGCATTTAAAACAAAAGAAAAAAAGAACCAAGACCAGCAAAGAATATGAAAGGGTTAAAGGCTGGATATTAAATGTACTTTGACCCGATATAATTTACCCAACAGTCATGGATTCAGATAAAACTATTTGTGACCATTAGTATGTCAAGTTGTCAAAACCCCGTAGAGGATGAGCAAGATTCCAGAGTGCTTGAGAAAAGCAATTAAATACCCAACATAGCCAGAGAAGGGCCTATAGAACTCAGAAGGAGGTTTTAACATGATGACACTACCAGCTACTCAGTAAAGCACTTCTGATGTCGCATCACACTAAACTGGACTAACATCTCCATCCCTTCCAGTGTCTATCTTCAACCTCCTGAACCTTGTCTCAGCTTAAGATTGTGACAAACTGAGGACCATATAAATAGCTCTTTCTGGGAAGCTGGTACAGCCTGCAGTCCTGGTGAAGACTCCTCTTCAGGGTCTTTACTTATTGGGAGAAAGAGAAGCACCTTCACCTAAAACTATCAGTCAGATGACAGGTGAGTAGCTGCACAACTGATAGCAAGACAATGTCAGTGCTGCTGTAGGAAGTACGTATTTTCAAAAAAAAATAGGTTTGGGGATGTTACTTTTTTGTTTAAAGAAAACACCTAAGTGGCTTATATTGAAACTGCCCCTCCATGTATATATGGTTTTGCTGCCAGGATTTCCTTGCCTGGTAGTGCTTCAAAACTACAAATTCTTTGTCAAGACTGTGTTTTTCCAAAAGACCGTATCTGTTTTGTATTTCACAGCCTTGTCAGCTACTTCAGCAAGCTGTGCTCTCTAACCTACTTGAGGCTCATTCCTTGGCCTCTCTCAATACATCACAGTCACCATTATGTCTCTGCATGACATCCACCTTGGCTAGCTCCCTGCTGCAATAAAGCCTGAAATATTCTTAAACTGGAGTTTCAAAACTGCAGAATGAAATGCTTCAGGCAGCACATTTTAAAGACAGCACTTGTCCTTGTTTGGGCTTGCTGATGGAGACAGCAGTTAGGATTCAAAGGCTGCAGAAAAATCACCAGAAGTTGTATAGTTCTGGTCTTTATTCTACGCGACTCACATTTGCCAGCTCACTCTTAATTGCTGGACTTGTCTGGAGGTAAAAGGCTTTACAAAGCAAAATATCTATTTAACTTGCAAGTCAACACTCAGATTGCAGCAAAAGGAAATGAAAAAATAAACAGACTTTATTGCTGTAACTAAAGCAGTGACTCCATTAGCCTCAACTGCAGCTGCAGCTTGATTTTAGAAAATCCTTCTGTAAAAACTGAGGACACAATTCTGATATTCAAAACAATGATATCAGCAAACTATTTCGCACCATAATAAGAATGCATATTTCTTTTTTTCCTAATTTAATTGCTCTGTAAACAAAACCAGCACTTTCTTTGGGCTAAATTCTCCACTCATTCCAGAGTTTGAGGAAATGTCTACTTGCAGAGCAGATGAGATTGCTCACCTGCCAAAAGACCCCTCAGGCCCTTGGCACTGCAGTGGAGAAAAGTCTTAGATGGTACAAAACTACATAGTACAAACCACCACAAAATCAGAAACAAATGCCCTTTAAAAACCAAAAAAGCATACTCCAATTTACAGCAGCCAGGAGGTATTATTTGCAATAAGATGGTTCTATGAAAACATCAGCTGTGTGCTCAATCACTACCCTTTTTCCTTCCTCAAAGCCACAAACATGATATACACTTGGGAAACAAAATACCATGATGACACTTCATGACCACATACAAAATTCAAGCATGCCAGGCATGAGTGCATCAGCTGTTTTTTCCTGAGTCTACACCAATCCAATGGGCCTACATAGAAATACAGGTCTCAGCTCAGGCAACTCCAACTCCATGGGAAATCTCCAGTGGAAGAACTACCGCATTTCTCCTTTGCAGGAGCTGGGATACTGTGGAAAGCTGTGTAAGACTCGTACATATTCCTCCAGGTCCAGGGATTCAGCAGTCATGTACTTCAAGCTGAAGAATATTACTGTTGCCAGCAAACAGAAATAGCACTCACAGAGTAGCTGAACCAACTGGATTTTTCCTGCCTATCCCAATTTCCCTAGGACTAGAATTTGGGTTTTGTAAGGTTCACCTTCATTCTGAATGCGTATCACTTAAGATGTTTTTATTTGTATGTTTTGTATGTAAAAATCTGTAATGAAAACATACCAGAAGAAACAGGTTAACAAAACATTAAAAGGCCTGTGCTGTCAACTCTCAGGACAGGGTTGCCAACACTAAACTGAGGAATGTATTGATGTAAAGACCATAAGGCCTGCACTCTAACATCTCACAGTACAGATACGGAGTATTCTGCATCTCCAGCACAATCCAGCACATCTCCACCTTGTATCCTAACATGAGGACATTGTCAACAAGGCTGCTACGTACCATGTAACATTCATTTCTAAATTAGCCCAACTGCAAAACTAGACTCCAGACGTGTATTTCAAACAAGAAAACAGAGAAAAACCCCACTGGCCAACAATCTGGACTAGGACACCTGAACTTGAGAACTGACAATGCCTAAAAGTTCAGCAAGGTGTGTCCAAAGTACGAGGCTGCCATTAGGCAAGAAGAACCAGAATGGTTCATTGTGGACTCAAGAGCTGGCACTTCTTGTCCTTTGCATCTCAAGAAATATTACTGGCCAGACTTCCTCCACTCACACTCCATGGTGTTTGTGAGTATGAGACTGTGAATTAATGAAATCTAAGCAAAAGGGAAAAGGGAGTGTGAATGCATAAAAACAACTTGCTCAAATATTTTGTAGATAAGGATCACCTTCTCTGCTCACAGTAAGCCACACCGAATTTTATTTTGCTCATTTCCCATGATGTATATTATTACATGAAAGACAGCGTGTCAATGCATTGCAGATCTTTTCAAGAAGAAAAATGTTCAGCACACTTAACCTTTTTCAGTGTTCTGGGTGTATTCTTCCCCTTGGGTAGAACACTGACATACAATCTTTAAATTTATCTCAAGGAAAAAAAAATCTATAAACAGAGGATTTATTTATGTTTCTCCAGCAGTTAGGGAAATGAACTTAAAAAAAATTTCAGAATTTTGCCATCTAGCAAAAAATGCTTTCACTTTAAGATGCCTGTAAAGTCACTATATATTCATATATATATATAATTCATATATATATATAATATATATATTCAAATATATATATATTTTCATCTATTGGAGTGTTTGCCTTAAAAAATGAAACAACAGTAATTTCTTACCAGTCTCTTTTGTTGAAGCTGTTCTCTTAGTAATCTGTCTTCTGGTAAAACATCACATAAAAGAAAATAATTGTCCTGTTCCTCTGTTAAGAGATTAGAAAGTGTGAGTAAGGAATGGGAAGTTGCAGCTGCTTTGAATATTACTGGCAGATAATTTGGTAAGACTTTGGAATATATTAACAACATAAGAATGTGATTTTTAACCTATAAAAGTCAGTTACTTGAATTTCATAATTTAATGAAACATCTATTAATATAAACATCCATATTTATATTGGAGTATGAAGGCAAAAGTCTTACACAGCTTTTCTTCACTACCAGCTTTATTAATTTTTATGATGTTTTTCTGGACACATAAACCAATTAGCATTTACAGATTAAAGTCAGCATAAAAGAAATATTAAATCACTTTTGATTTTATCAGTTATTTCCCTAATTGTCAGTTTTCAGTAGCTATCATAATTTGGTTTATCCTCCCCTTGCTCTGATCTGTCACATAACCTTTTACCATCAAATATTTTTCCACCTGTGGATATACACAACTGTTCAGTACCATACACTGAGACTTGCTTAATTTACATTTCAACTTATAAGTTTTACGCATATTTTATTTTAGTAACCTTTTTACTATTTATGGTCATATCCAGTTGAAGAAGGCAACAAATTTTATTCAAAGTAATTAAAATTACTCAGCATATAGGAAAATACAAAAGATAATGGGTTGAGATAAGAACAATTTTCTGGAGGGGGAGGGAGAAGGAGAGAGGGAGAGACAGAGAGAGAGGGAGAAGGCTCATTCACATTTCATAATTCTGCTAGTCAGGTGCTTGCTTGATTTGCAGTTTTCAAACTGAGCAGTGTTTGTAACTGGAACAGAATGACGATTTTTTGAGTGATTTTCATGTTTTTCAGGACTACTTTCTTAAAATTATTTTGAATAATTAAAAAAATTACTTTCAGCTGTTTTGTACTCAGTTTTCACTTGCTAACCATCTCTGAGACCAGCTGCACGCATTGCTTCCTCTCTTTTAAGGCCTCCACTGAGAATTAAAGATGTAGAAAAGCCCTATAGTTCTTATCTATTTCAGGTAAACTGTGTTTTTCTGTTAGAAGGGAAAGCAAAACACTTCCTTCACACAGTCAACACTTGTCCCTCTGATGGAACGTGCCATCACACCAATGTGCCACTGTTCAGAACAGTGAACCATGGTTTCAGACTTGTGCTGGAGGCCAGAAAACTGCAGAATTGTACGGCTTCTGTGAAGATGACGTCTCCTGACACTCTTGGGGCAGGGGGCACTGTGGCAGGGGAAAAGAAGGGGGGCTGTGGGCCTGATGTCCAAGAAGAATTAGCAGCATCAGCACAGGTGGTGGGCAGGGTGAAGTCAAAAAAGGCAGCTCACTGGGAATGTTTCTCATCATTTTGGAGGGACTGTCAACAGTTTTTTAGGCAATGGGTACCAACATCCCTTCATCCACGATATGAGCAGCTCTGCCTCCAGGCTTTGATTTGCAACAGGCCCCAGCTCCCAGCTCATTTAAGCATGTATTGAGCCCATCCTCACTCCGTACAGTGCTGAAGGACGTGTTGTAATCCTTGGAAAAGGTAAGTTTAAATATGTGCTTAAGAGTTAAACATTGCCTCTGTGGTTTTCTGACCTAGTGTCAGACACACTTGGCTGATCAAAGCAGCAGGATATGCCAGAAATTATCACATGATCTGCCCATCAGAGAGTAAGCAAGCAGCATACTTACCTAATGGAGCTTTTGAATTTGTTCTTATCACACTACAGAAGTCTGTGATAGGCTGTTCTGCAAACCTCCTCTTCCAGTACAAGATGTAGCTTTAAAAATAACGGGGAGATGATCATTGAAAAAGGAAGTATCAAAAAATTTTCAATTAAAAATTGATTGGCTTTTGGTTTTTTCCCACTCTAAATAATTGAATGTTTCTGTTTCTTTTTTTAACTCCTGTGTCTCTTTTTTTCTTCCTTCATATTAGGTTTCAATTGTATGAAATTAATTCAGTTTCACTTAAACTGGGTTTAACCATGCTGTCAAAGTGAAGAACTCAATAAGCAGATTTACACCAAGCTTTGCATAAACACTGTGACCTATTCACATCTTCAGACAGAAATGCCACTCAGACGCGGCTTTACCAAAAAGATATATTACAGAGCACTCTCAAATTCCCAAAATATTGTGCTCTGTGTTCTGCAAGATGCAGTCAGGAAGCTGAAACTCAGTAAAAACTCTGACTTGACAAAAGTGAGGTTTTGGCAGGTCTCCTGTGGAGTTACAGTGAAAGCCATAGCTTAGCAGACAACTAAAAGATGGAAAAATGAAGTCCCTGAACACCTGGGGTAAGACAGCAGACAGAATAAGAAAAGACCTAAACACATCTAGAAAGTTTAACCCATCAACTACAGGTGTCTACAAGCATTCTGTACTTTGTTGGTATTGCAGCTGCATCAACAGAACACAAGAGAGATTAGATTTCCAATGAACTAGGAAGCTACTGGCTAACCAAGAAGTTATCACTTCATTTATATTATGAAGAAGGAACCAAGCAAAGCTTGTGCTAATTATTCAGAATTTTAATATAAAAAATAACTTGAAAATGCCTAAGTGCTTGCTTAAATTTATACACATATGATATAAATCATGTGACAGTTAGTAAGAGAAGCTGAGTTAAGTTGGTAAGGTAGTTGCCACAGCTATCTCATCCCATAGTGGCTCACACTGCCTCTACCATCTCACCTAATATATTTGAGGACTTCCACTGCAGCAGCCAAGGAATCAGCCCATCTTTCTTCCTGCTAACTCTGACATGGAGAAGACTAACCTCTGCTGCAGTAGACAGCTGAGCATAGTGAATCCAGAACGGCTCATTCAGCAGCACCTTCAGATGTCAGTGAGAGGCGAGTCTCTACTTCTCCCCCTGCCTACTGCACTGTTTGCAATGCACATTGAAAAAGTTGCTAAACAGAACTGCAATTCTTCCAGACTAAGTTATCCTTGAGCTTTTAGGACATAAATGTGCAAATTGAGAGATTTCAAGAGGTCATTTATTAAATGTCTGTCCCTTGCACCAAGAGAAATGAACACTGGTACAAACTCACCTGCCCTGTCTGTGTCATGGAAATTACAGTTAAGGGATTTCATATCGTAAGACTTAACCCAAATAATCAATGACCAGATAAAACCAATGCCTTGTGATACTTCCAGGGAGATAGAACGAGTGATCATGTTGAGTCATGAAGCAGAAGCTTATTCCCCTTATCTCTTCCCTCTGCTCTTATGCCAATTTATCTTTATTCTTCAAAGTTAAAAAGAAAAGAAAAAAATTTCCATTAGCATTGGTCTTTTCTGGATTATCCACTTCTTGCAGTTCTGTCAAGAAATGTGTTCCCAAGACTGGCTGTAACTCATGGCTAAGTATAAAAATAATACTATCTTTACAGAGTTATCCCTGTATTTTCCACACCTCAGTTCAACACTTTGGAATACACTCTATTTTTTATGCATAGTATTAGACTATTTTACTAATACAGCAAATCAGAGAAAGCACACTTCAGAGCAGCAATTCCAGCATTTCACGTCCTGGGGCTACTTTCTGTAAGATTTGGCTATCTTCCAATAGCATTAGCAGCAAAAAGAATCTAAATGGGCACTTTTTGAAGGGGTGATTTTAAAATGCATTTCCATTAATGCAAAATAATTCCCCCAAGCATGCTTAGACTGGCAGTCCATGACTGAGCAGCTCTGATTCCTTTACTTAACTGAAGACACTAGTACTATCTCCAAAGAACAGTACATTCTCCTTCTGCCTGCCTTCATCAGAAAAGCAAACAAAAACTACCATCAGTTTTCAATTCTAAGTAATGTTAAACTCATACATTTAAGGATTTATATGGCCTACATTTCTCTTCCTAAATTACATTGTATTATTTCTTTGAGTCTTGACAGACACAAGGTCTTGACTTTGATCGAGTAACTAGTAGTAACCAAAGACCCACTAGAAAACTCATTTTAATAGAGAAATTATCCATCTAACACTTAAATACTACAGCAGAACTATCTAAAGACTGGCAGGTACTGTCTAGCCTTCCTCCTGGCCCATAGATTACTGTGGAAAGCAAAATGCCAAGCAAATATCTTGTCTCTGAAGTTACAAGCCAGCTGGGGCCATGCCAGCTACTGGAGGAAGTAAAGAGAGAGAAAGCCAAATGTGACCCTGGTGAGATGATCAATGACACAGCTGTAAAAGGAGTCACAGTTGTATGCAGATCACAGTACTGTAAAGCACAGTAAAGAATAAAATGTGATTTTGATGGGGGAATACTCTCATTAAAGTAGCACAAACAAATTGCATCCCAGAATGTGAGAGATCCTGTACTGAGCAGCTTCTGCATACTATACACAGCTTTAGGACATTGTACAGGGGTAGAAATAGTCTTGCCCTACACAAATAAAACCCTAAATTAGGAGAGCTGATTGCCTGGAATGGTCTTTGCTCAAAACCAGCTTTCTAGCTTGCACACAACTGGTTGATTAGTGACAGGACCTGAGAAGACCCTAGGATATATAAAAAAATGTCAAACACAGGAATTGTCATCTATTCTAAAACTGAGCTTCCTAGTCCCAACATCATCTAGGCACTAGGGAGAAGGAAGGAAATAGGAAAACAACCTTTCAGTCCAGCAGCAAATTGCACTCATTTAAAATTATATAACCCTTACCTTCTAAAGTCTGCAACCAATTTCACATCTGCTATGATGAGCTTGTGTTCAATGATCATGTGCTTCAGGAGCTGGTTTTGTTCTCCTAAGACATAGCATTCTTTGCAAAAAATACAAGGCACATAGGGAGAACTTTCTACTGCATCAACACCACCTGGACTTTCTGGCAGAGACAGAGGCTCCAAAATACATTCGGTATCTAAAATAAATAAAAAAAAATTAACTTTGAGTAAGTAAATAAATGTATATCTCTTGGAGTACTTTTAGGTAGTACATGTAAAACCTCTTTGAGTCTTGGTTTTGTTGCATGGATCACTTGAGGAACAAGATGCTTTTAAGCAGGTTGACTGCACTGATTCCAAGAAGGACAGTGGGAGATTAGCACAGGACAGTTCTCAGGTGTCTGTCTCAAATTCCAGCTGACACCAAGTCAGTCATACACAAGTGCTCTGCTTACTACCAGAGAAATTTTATGATGTGAAACTTACTTTTCTTCTTCTCACTCTCTAATCTACCTGTTGATATGAATGAAGCTACTCTCTTTGTGGCTCCCTGACCCACATTGCTCAGAGTATCAGGAAGGATTTAGACCGTACAGCACTGTTTTGCATGTTAATTTTCCTAATACTTTTATTTCTTGCAGAATACTTCATAATTTTCTGACTGACTATAGAAGATACTCATTTGTCTTGCCATTTTTCCCCTATTAACATCAAATTTACTGTTCTATGACAGAAGACTACCCTTGATAAAGATTACTGCCACAGAGATGCTTATGCCCACTGGAACCCTTTCTAACTGCATAGATACTGAGTAAGGGGCAGCCACACTCTATGAGGAAAGGTCAATGGCCCATCTTTGTACCATACTGTACCAGTCAGACACAGGCTCCTCAAGTGACACCAAAGAGAGATGAGTCACTGCCACATTGTTGTCCTGGGGTTGTATGTGTGTGTGTCCCCCATTTAAACAACACTGGTGTAAATTCATAAGCTCTTCCACTGGCATAAATTAGTATAATTCATTAAGAAACACCGACCAAGAGAGCTCAAACAGTTGGCCCCACTAGCCTAATCAAATTCCAGCTGTCCAGAAATAAAGTGTGGTGTCCATTTTCCAAATTAACTATACCTCAGTCTTGGGTTAGGGTTTATCTTGGAAGCAAATGCCAATTTCAATACATATCTTCTATTTTAGCTACATCAATTTCGGATAGCAAAAAGTAAACAGAAAAAAGCTCCCTATGTTCCTGCCCTCTTCAAGTTGAAAACTGAAAACATGGGTGTCCTTGAGGCTTGTATTATGAAGTTAGTTTGTGCAGCAGAATAAACTCTGTGTCTCTGGATTCCTGCAGTGACATGAAGACCTCTGTAGAAAAAAGAAATTTCACAGAATGACAGATTGGATGAGATTGAAAGGGACCTCTGGCGGTCATCTGGTCAAGGAGGACTCTCGTGCAGACCACCTAGGGCTGGCTGCCCAGGACCAAGTGGCTTTGACTCCACAACCTCCCTGGTAACCTGTGCCAGTGCTCAGGAACCCTCACAGTGCAAAACCATTTCCTGATATTCTGAGGGAACCTCTTGGGCTTCAATTTTGGAAGATATCTGAATAATAAGAAAAAGTCCTTCTCTTAAGTCTGTTATTTTGTCACCCATTAATTTAAAAATAAGCATGGTTAACGGAACCTTAATTAATTAGTATTTACCAGGTAGAAGAAGCAACTTTCACCCTAAAAAAGTCGCATATATATGTTATACACTGGCAAGTATACTAAATCTGAGAGTCTGCTAAGTTGCTCACATGGAAAATTTGAAAAATAATCTTAAAAAAATCACAGTAACTTAGCTTTTTTTCCTAGCAGAATATGTTAATGTATCAGTGCTCTACCCCACCTTCTACGAAGACTCTGAAATAACCAAGGAAGGGCTGGAGAAGCCCATTCAGAGACAGAGCTGGGAAGCCCGTGTAAATTCTGTGACCAACCTGTGCCCAGGCAGAGGATCAGGCATGGGGAGGGGAATGAGGCTCCTCCAGTACACAGGCTGGCTGGCAGTGTCTGTTTAGGGCATAAAACCACAGGAAACACAGCTCTATCAGCTCTGTGCTCCTGGAACAATATATATGCCCTGCACAACTGTTGAGGCTGCTGCTTAGGACTTCTGAAAAATACAACTTCCTGGAAGGGGACTGACTTGCCTGAAGACTGGTGGCTGGGTTATGCTGAATTCAATTTATCCCATAACACTAAGCACTGAGGAAAGATGGCAGCACACAGGGCGTGGTATTACCTGGAGTAATGCAGCTGCAATGCACAATCTAACACTTTTCTTCTCAAACTTTTATCTATACTTCAGCGCATTCCCTTCCCTCAGAACTTTCTTTATTAAATTGGCATTGCAGAAATTGTTCCATTTTGTCCTATTTTAAGAACAGCAATGGCTACACTATGGGCTAGAGCAATCCTCATGAAAGTCTAATTTCCCAAGCAAAATTGATGGTACTTGCAAGTGTCCAGCTTTGTCCACTCTTACAGTCAGTTCTGTTGCATGAAGAAGCATTAAACCATGTTTACTAAGAAAAGTAGAACTAAACTTCCTTTGCAATTGCTGATGCCAAGTGAACAAAGAAGATACTCTGACAGCGAGTTCAACTGCACCCAGTAAGCAGCAACACTGCTTTTTGCTAATTTTTGGTACAGATCTCTTGTAATGACCTATTTAAACATTTAGAAATCCAAATGAATAAGCACCTATCTGCCTCAACAAATCAGTTTTCAACAGACAGGTGTGTAAGCAGGAACTGGTACAAAACTTAGACAAGGAGCTGATACGGCTATTTACTAAGAGTACTTGTGAATAGCAGCTGCTTGGGCTGGGGAAACAGAACTGCTAAGTCTTTAATTGTAGTCAAGAGCTACTGACAGGAATAAACTGGGGTGAAGAATTTTTTTTTTCTGCCCAAACAGAGTGCCTAACACTTAAAGAGAATAAGTTTAGGCTACCAGAGCAGTTTGTCAAATGCAGAAGCTTATGCAATTTCTTTGGAAGGCACTTAAAAGAAGAAGTGAAGGAAAAAGGAATCCAAATAGATATCTTTTTACTCATCTGCTCCAAAAAACACTGAACAAGAGAATAAATGCACAGAGCTGAGCAAATGCACAGCCTTTAGCATAGCACTTACTGGACTAATGTAGCACAAACCTCAGAACAGTACAAATAAATCTAAGCATAATATCAAAATCTCTGCAAAAGCAGCTAATTTTGTTTCAATATTTGGAGCAGAGTGGCTACAGGTACCGGATAAAAGCTGTTAACTATAGCTCAGCTCAGGGCTAGCAGGGAAATAAAAACTCTCAGATGCATTCTCTGACTTCAAGACTCTTACATGCAGAGACATTTGAAAATAGGGGAAAAGCAGCAAGCTTTTCTCTTAGAACCTAGTGCAACAAGAATAACTTCACAGGGACAGACTAAACACCCCTCTAATACATGTGCCCCAGCTGACAAGGGTGAGAAGCAATTACCTAGGAATGGTATAAAAATAGGGCAAACAAACAGCATCCACACAAATAGAATAGTCTTCCAGAAGTCTGAGTATGGAGAGTTTAAGTCAGTGACTATATGAGCCCCTCAGTAAAGCAGGGTTTTT
>VWZN01011832.1:211010-225870 GCA_013396955.1 Regulus satrapa
TTTTTTTGTCCCCCCCCTGTAAAGGTGTTTTTTTTTTTTTTTTTTTTTTTTTTTTTTTTTTTTTTTTTTTTTTCTTCACTGACTTATTCCTGCACTATTTGAAACTGTTGGTCCTTCAAAACCTACAAAAACTTGCATCAACTTTTAATGTTTCTGTAATGGCCACTTATTCCTTGATGTCCTGGCTCAAGTCAAGGCTAGTTCTACTCTACCCTTCATGTACTGTGGTAAGAGGTAGCTTGAAAATGTTGACGAGTAGAAGAAAATATGTTTCTAAATCAGAACAGGTTTTTTCTTTTTCAATCTCTCCTCTATTTCCATTTTATTTCTGGATTTGTCTTGCTTTTAGGATTGTTGAATTAATCACTGAATTCTCTTTAATGATTCAAAGCCTCTTAAGTTGTGAATCAGGTTAATGCACAAGATCCTGGTCATATTCTTTGTGCATTCTCTCCTGTGTGTTATTCTACATTTTTTAACATTGAATAGCACTTTTTTGGGTACAATTTGCTCAAATAACATGAGATTTCCTGTAATGCTTCTGCTGGCCCTCCTGTTTACCACCTAGGGAAAAAAAATGTATTAACAACAAAATATATTCTTCCTATTGTGTCTGTGATGAACAGCATAGGATTCATGAGTCTCCCCATGGGAAGAGAGCCCCTATAAAACTTACCCATTAAGTTTTGGATAAATCAGGTTGTTGCTCCAGAGTAGTTCTTTGCCTAACAGAAAAACAGTATGACTGTTATGCAAAGAGATATTCCAAAGGCTTCCCAGAAAGTCCTCTGAACTCAGGAACTAAAAAAATCCCTTTCTCAATAACAAAACTGGCAGCTAACACCATGCTGTTCAACCTTTAACAGGACAGATAAAACTGTGGTCTTTAAAAGCTAATTCCAAGCTAAAACATGTAGATTAGTAGGAAGAAGAGAACAGAGGAATACATTATTTGAAAACTAAAACTAAGAAGTATATCAAGGTCTTCAGAAGGAAAATAAAATAAATACCTTGAAGATATTTGAGAATGAGATGGTATAGAAAACAATTTACTTTCAAAACTAGAATAAGCACTGTTGTTTTTATAAACACCCACAGGATACCCTGTACAATGGATTTCTGATCCCTGCACAGGGACTGTACATACCATCACAACAGTGGGAAAAAAAAAAGTAAATAAAAAAAAAGCTGCCTGTTACAAAAATTATATGGCTTTATTTTATGTTAAGAACTGTTATAATACAGACTAGTTAATCTTCACAGTTAGTGAAGCAACAAGATGAAAATGGATTAATTTTCCTTACTGGAACATTTTTACTTTTGAATACAATTATTCTAAGCTCCAAATCAATGTTCGTTTGCACAATTAGGTAAATGCTACTCCCACACAGTTATAACACAGACTACAGCAGAACAGGCAATATACTCCACCTGCATAATCACAAAGCAATATGCCATGCCATTTTATGGCCAATACGACAATCAGAAAGAAAATGAAGGAAAGATTTGGTGTCTAAATGGGAGTTTCAAAAGGCTAGGTCCCCAGAGATGGTTTAGCCAGGGTAACTGCTTGCTGCCACCAAGAAGCACAGGGATGTCTCATTATGCTGCCTCCCTCCACCTTATCCCACCACTCCTAACCATCTGCCATTGCCCTTCTGCTTGTGCTGGCTCCCAGGCTTGGCAAATCCTTTGGTGAGTCAATCCAACTCTCTACCATTAAGAACCATTCCTTCCTTTATTTTTGCTCAAGAATGTTGAAAATGTTCACACAGGAGTCCACCAAAGGCAAGAGCAAACTATGGAGTGCACGGTGAGAAGCAGTAAGAAGAAACAGAACCTTCCTCTCAGCTTCCTCCTCTCTTCTCAGCTTTACAGCCTCACCTGTCTCATACAATTTCAGCATAAGCCTGCCAGTGTGCAAGGTTTCTTCAAAGGCATTACACACAGAGGAAAAAAAACACAAAGATTTTATCACTGCTTCCTAACAAGGACACTCTGCACTGGTTTCAGTTTGCAGAAGCCACTGCATGGGCACACCTAACACACTAAAAGCACACTAAATGCAGTGTGGAGCTCTTGTGCTCAATTCCACTTGGTTGCACATCTGAACTATCTGCTCTGACTAGCTCTGGGGACACACTGAACGCCGCTGCATAAATTACATTCTCTAACTAGAAAGTGGAGGTTTGTGGGCTCATAAATGGAGTAACTACTCTATTGGAACTCTCCAACCACAGCTTGGCCGGGAGGTGCAACCTGCAGCCGTGCCTCAAGCGCCAGAGCTCAGGGAGCAGCAGACTCTTCCAGTGGGCAACCAGCGAGCTGAGCGAGGAACTCCATAGTCTGCAGGGAATACTGAGGACAGGGGCACTCACATCCTTCTTTCTGAAGCTTTGCCACTAGACAGAAAGGAGTGAGAGTCACGAAACCAAAGGAAAAGGAGGAAAGTCCAAAGACAAGCGTTTTTAACTAGGGAAAAAGAAACCAAATGGTTTGAAAACAGATTAATTGATTTATTATTAAATGAATACTACTTAGAAAATTCAAGGCACTGAAATTATGAAAAAAGAATTAATACATATTTGCTTAATATATATTTATGGGTTTCCTGTCATTTTTTGTAGTCTATGCCACAACAAGAAGGCCTTAGGCTGAGGACTTTACAATGTAAATATTCCATTGTTGGTAACACAAGGATAATGAGAACATCTGCTGGAATGTTAAGTGTCTTTCTAATTAAATTCAATAGTTGAATGGATCAATTCATTACCAACAAATCTGTTTTATTATCTCATTAATACAGCTGGTTAATATTATGAGGAGATTAGCACAAGAACTTGAAATGATCCTTAAAAAAAACCCCAACGAACACAACAAAGACATACTAGTGAAGACAGGAGTCCAAATAATGAGCAAAAGACAGGTTTTTAGACATGCAAAGAACAAAGGGAAGAAAGAATGACAGGAAAACAAAAGACACCTAGCAAACCTAGCAATCCACACTAGCAGCCCAACAGATGTCAAATGGAAAACAAAAAAAACTGAGCACCCTCCCCTGAGTTCTCACTGATTACATGGCAAAACCATTTACCTGCCGAAACCACCAACCCTCTGCGGAGAGTACACGGGGGAACCAACCCGTATTCCTATAGGCAATTCTGCACAAAAGAGTGCTGCATTTAAAACTCTTTAGGAAATGAGCAGTCTTAAAGCTTTGTCTTGGAATAATCTGTTTTTGAGATGATGAAAGAGTATAGAGAAGGATCGGCTTTGACACTCAAAATTCATACATGACAGCTTCCCCATTTTGCAGCCTTGGCACTGCAGCATCTTTTTGTTGGCACAGCAGCATTCCCTAATTTGTGGCCATATTCTTGGAAGCAATTTTATACTGATTACAGGATTTTTCCTTTGTTTTCCAGAGTACAAAAGATGGATGACTAATGACTTGCCAAATAAACAGTATTCAAAGCCAAAACTCAGAATAATGAAAATAAAACACCCTGTCATGGTCCTCACCAATATTACCTGCAAAGATGTATCCTAGTGAAAGAAGAATCAATGTACATAATCACCTCCTACCTCAATATATTAAAGCCCTCAAGTACTTCTATTAAGTTGAATTAAGTCTTGGTTCATGAGGAATTATTTAGCTATAACTTCTGCTTGTTAACACACTATGAATGATATTTATTTAAAATGTCCACGTGCTCTAGGGGACAACACATCCTGTAGCTTCCCCCAAGATCCATCAGCCTCAACCCTGCCTGTTTTTTCATTGAATGCAAATGAGCACTTCAAAAGAACACTTAATCCTACAGCTAAAGCTTGTCAGTTTTACAGAAACTGTACATATTCTGTAGAATTTGCTGTCTAGGAATATGAAAATTTTATTCTGGTTAAATGACAGCTTTAAGAAAAGCTGTAAGTTACCGAATCCTAATAACTCAGAACAGAGTTTCTATAGAGCAGGTGTCTGCTGGGAGCTGGAACTAACAGAAATACAACTGTGCTTAATAGCCATATTTAACAGGGCTGCTCTGTCGGGGAGCTTAGGATGGTGCAGTTTCATTAGCATTAACAAGTGTTGCTATGGGTACCGCAGCACAGGCATCAGAACACAACTGAATAGGACTGGGAAAGCGATTAATAAAAATGTGAAGTGTTGGAATTTTAATAAAACAAAACCAATGTGCTTGCCAATAAGATCATGTTTAAATAATAGACTTCATTATTGCCCAGTTCAGCAGCAGATACATGCCACTGCTTGTTGTCTTTCTGCTGGAGCCCAGACAAACCCCCACATCTGTAAAGACCAGAGCAAACCTACTGTTCTCACACAGAGGGACACACATGCCCACACACCCACTAATGAAAGTGACCCTAGTAAGTATTCATAACAATATTCAAGTGCTGATGTTAATATGCAATCTATAAATATTTAACACGCTAGAGCAGGTTCTGTTGCAAGCTCAGAGTTCTATAATGCCTCATTCCTGGGAAATGACACAGACTTACATTAGTGCAACTAATAATACACTAATGATATGTTTGATATTTTTGGGTCACAAATACGAAACTATATTTATCTACTTCAAAATTATATACTGAAGAATTTTATTGTACTATTTAGGGCTTCTCTGATTCCTTATGACTTTTGTTAAATAAAATTTCTGTTTACCTTTCCTTGTTTAGTATGATCACATGACTTGGTAGACACAGAGAGCTGAGATCTGTATTACGTACTAAAAGAAGGGATTAAAAGCGATAATTAAACCCTAGACTATTATCTGGAAAGATTAACAAAGTAATTGTGTAGCCTGAAACTCAGGATGTTGAGTTACAAAGAAGAGGAAGAAAATATCGAACAGAAGAATTTGAAAGGGAAGGACAAAAGTGACCATCCAGGTTCTTCTTTTGTACTTATCACCCAAATCTATCTAACAAAAATTAACAGCTTTTTTCTGTTAAACTTGCTCTTTAGTCAAAGGAATACCAAAGACATTATAATAAAGCATAAACAATGCTATTTAAATTTAAGGTATAAAGATTGAATTTCTGCTATTTTCATAGGAAAACTCCTGGGGAAAAAAAGAAGTAAAAAAAAAAAAAAAAAGTACAATTTTGTATCAAGGTGATCTAGACCATCATTTAAAAACATTAAAAAATACATATTTTGGAGGGCATCACAAGTTAAAAAAATATATGCAAATGTAGTAGTTGTGTATGTTACCACTGCCACTGTTCTGCTTAACCCTCTGCAAAGAGCAGCAAGCTAGAAAAAGGCATATCTTACTGTATACTTACTGTGTCTGTGACCTTCCTGTGTTTCATATGGATAAGTCATACTTCAGTGCTAGACTTTATTTTTGCTGTGCCTTTAACAAACTGAGCCTAGCAACTTCTATGCCAGCATTGCTATGTAAAGCAGGTTAATTACTTTACTTTTTATCATGATCATTTAGTAGTGATCAAGAATGCTTTACTACAAGGATTTTCCTTTTCCTGTCACATGTTCTTTTCCTCTAACAGGATTCCATTTCCAAGCATGTTTATCCTTTTGATGTTAAAAGAATTGCCTCATGGTCTTTTCAAACAATTGCTTTACACTCTGTAACTAAAGCAAAGGCTGTGTGATTTGCCTTAAAAACATAAAGCCTGCTTTAGCAGTTCCTGTAAGACACCCCACGTCATTATGATGGGAATTTCTACCATGCTTCTAACTAATACGTTTGCATTGCAGGGTTTACACCTTTTCCACTAGCAGACTTTATTTGAAAAAGGCAACTATGTGAAAAAAACAACTACAAATGGTGTGAAACTTTTATTTTAAATATCACTTTAATTTTTTTCAGACTCTTATGAATTAGAACTAACCTCAAAATGCATCCTGAGAGGTCTCGTTCCTGGCATCCTTGTGTGTGTGGGTGTCATACCGACAACATAGGCTGAAATCTCTCTCAGATATTCTGACTGAGCTTCCCGACATACACAGAGCCTTCAAGGCTGAATTAAGAGAATTTTGTACTTAATAAAGAATCTGTATGAGGAAGAGGTCCTGTGATGTCAGAATCTTTGCGGTCTGTTGCTGCTTTCTCAGTGGACTGCAGCTTTTCCAGATGGAGAGTAGCAAAATAAGTTGTTTCTACTTTTAGAATCAAACCTCTAAAACTGGTATTCAAACTGGAAAAAACAAAGGCTCAAAAGGAAAGTTCATTATAGTCTGCAGTGATGTGAATCAACATAGTCCAGTCTAACTGATATCATCATTCAGGAAAACAAAGCTTTGACTGTACTTGAAATAATCCACTATTTATACTCTTTACACATACATTTTTGCAAAATATTCTGAGATACAAGTATTTTTAAGTCAGAGCTCAAATAATTGTATCTTACAGATCCCAGGGACAGCTCGCAGCAGGCTATATAAAATTTCTATAAGCATATTCTGACCTTGTACCGAAGTTTGAAATAAATATTTTTGTGATACTGTCCTCCATGCATTCATTAAACTTATAACACAGATTTTTGACTTCCTAGGTATGATATATGCTTACTAACTGATACTGCAAATGTAGCTCGTGGACATGGATGATACAAAAAGAAACAGAATTAGAATGTTTGAATTAGTGATACAAGTTGTTTATATTTTTCAGTCAACATTTTGCTAACTGTATAAATACATGCAGGCTCCTGAACATTAAATTAGTACAGTAATAACACAGACTGCATGTTTTCATTCCATATAAGACAAAATCAAATTAAAACCTCCAGCAGGATGTTTTTTTTACATACTGGTCTTTAGAGAAAAAGCTCTACCTCATTTATTCATGCATTACAGAGCCATAATAAAATCCGGTGCTGGCACACTGGTCAAGACAAATGCTAGCAAAATGCTCCTCTGACTGCAGTATCACTTAGAAATGCACACATCTGTTTTATAACCACTGCTGTTTTTATATGGCGAGCCTCGTGCAGCATGGGATTCACAGGCCTACCCTGGGGCACATGCCACAAACTTGGCATGAGGTTCTGGATGGGAGGGTGCTGTGCCAAGCTCCCCTATGCCCACCAGCCCTGTCTCTCCTCTTGCATCTCAGCACAGCTGTGACCCACACAGGA
Source organism: Regulus satrapa (assembly GCA_013396955.1). NCBI lineage: Eukaryota > Metazoa > Chordata > Aves > Passeriformes > Regulidae > Regulus > Regulus satrapa. Next base: position 218,136 of record VWZN01011832.1, read on the forward strand.
ATCTTGCAGCCCCTGAACGCTCTCCAGATGCTTTGTGCATTGGCTGGCTTTAGAGGTCAGTTTTGGAGCACGTGAACAGGATTTTTTAGGAGCCCAGGTATATGAAAAATGCATCCCAACCCTTAACAGAAATGCCTGGGTCTAAACCAAGGGGCTGTTTGGTGTGGGAACACTCCCTTAATGTAATCCAAAGCAGAAATGCCAAACTGTGCAGTATAGTTGCAGGGACTGTGGCACTTTTATCTACCATGCCTTATTATTTGTTCAGGTGAACAGAGCCGCAACATAGCACAAAAAATCATGAGGTTGAAACAGATGCTGTGTCAAGTTATAGAGCTTCTATACCAGAGGGATAAAGAGAAGGTGTTTAACCTGCTACAACTCCACAGGGCAAGCAGCTATTCCTCGGGTACAGAGTCTCTGAAGACAAACGGGAGGATGACATCTCAATGAGCAGAATCAAACAGAAACAGCTGGGCCATTTCACACTGGTTACTGCCTGTGAGTCATAAAAATCAGAGAAAAATACACACACACACACACACACACACTTGACAAACAAACAAAAAACCCAAACCAAAACAAAAAAAAATCAAAAACAAAACAAAAAAACCAAAAACCCAAAAACCCCTAAAAACCCCCCCAACCAATTGTAAGACATGGTCTAGTGAAAAAAAGAGGCAACAACATTGAAGGATAGTTTCAAGAAACGCAATTAAAATGTATTACAAAGCACAGACAAGTGTCTGTGGACCACTGAAGCTACTGGCAAAACACCTACTACAATTTCTAACTTAAAAGCTCTATTATAGCATAATATTAAGACAGAATGGCCAACCAGCAGTGATCATGGAAACATCTGCTCAAAAGTATGGTTTGGGTTGGAAGAGACCTAACTGAGCACCTAGTTCCAACCTGCCTCCAGCCATAGGCAGGGATGCCACAGCACAATTTCAGTCTGGTTATGTGGTTTTAGTGGTACTGACTAATACATTATTTAATACAACAATTATCAGTTCATTGAACTCTAGTCTTGATGCTTGCCCCCCTGCGACTCAAGTGACTGTAATTAAGTACTGTAGACAACAACTCTGCAAAGAGCAGAGACTTTTGCAAACACATTTCCCTGATTTCAGAGGGACACTGGTCAGGATGATGTGCCCAGCTCTTCAGAGACACAGACCTGCTTTAAAGTTATACAAAACTCACCACATTTTTTTCCTCACACTTCTTGAATGTCATGTTCTTTCCTGCATTGTGTGAGGCTTTTATTGATGCAATATTTAAAGCTACTTTAAAAAGCCCACAGAAAGACATTCAAATGCTTTCAGGCCTTTCTCTCAGTTTCAGCCTGCTGGGAGTTTGTGGATGAGAACGTGAAGCAAAAACCTCAGACACAGACTGGGAACAACTGTAATTTTAGGAAATAAATAGTCAGACAAAGCTGCGGAGTTCTAGCACAGGTTTCAAGACAGGACATGGTGGAAGGAAGCACATGGGGCTGGGAAAGGTTTTGAAGGCTGTTTGGATAGACAAATTTAACCTATACTGAAATTAAAATACTTAATGCTTGTAATTTCATAATACTTAAGTTTTATTCTTCCTTTCCTGTTCCTACACACAACCATATGGTAGTTTAAACCCTATATCCTGTCATCAAGAAAGCTGGCTGAAGTCTCAAAGGGTGAACTCTAAGACCTGTTAATATGACAGGCACACCCTGTGGTAGTCATCATTGCTGACAAGAATCTACACCTTCAGTGCTCTTCCAGAAAACCAGTACTCCCCAGTAAAAACAAAGCAGAGAACAAGGTGTTCCAATAGGCATAACAAATTATCCTGGCACCTGTGTTACACTCAGAGCATTCAAAACACTTGAAGTACCTCTTTAGCCTATATCTCTACATCTAAATAAAGCATCTCCACATCTATTATTTGTTCCAGTGATGAGAAAGAAATTATTTTTTTGGGTAAGAATCAGTTCTTTGCTGATAGAGAAACAGTTTAAAGGTCTTCATCAGTCTGAGGACTGATGAAAAAACCACTCACTCTTGCTCCACTTCACAAACAGAAAGACTGAGCAGAGGTTTCAAAGAACTTGAAGGCTTTAACATGCAAACAAATGACCATGTTTAAGCTGTGTACCTGCTCACCAGGCAGTCTGTAGCAGCTCACTTCTAAATGAGCTCTGGCTAGGGTATAGAGGAGCTGATAGTAGGTAATTTGGTCATGTATCAAAGCCCTTACTTGCTACTGACCAGGCAAGAAGAATTTGCTTGAATAGAAAACCAGAATGAAATACAAAGATAAAGGCCAACCATCTTTGCTCTTAAGCTATGAAAGTTTTCTAAATTCAGAGAAAACCAAATACCAAGTCTTTATTGGGTATTTTTATGGAATTTGGATATTTTAAAGGATACAACATATCCTTTGCCTTGTGCTAACAGAAATTCATGCTGTGGTGTAGGGATGGCCCTTGTCTTCAGATAAAACACAATGCACATTTGCAACACAACTATTTGTAAAATTATGGCAGGATTCATGGGCACTTCAGATCTCTATTACCAACCAATACAATCCATCACTTATTTTATTAAGCCATTATGGCCTGTTTAATGAAATAGTTAGTTTCACTTGTATATTCTCCCATTGTCAGTTAAGAAATGTGATGTGAGGGCTAAAACCACTAAAATATTACTGCAACAGTTACATGAAAGGATTCTACCCTTTTAATTTTCAAACAGAGAAGCACACAAAAGGTTATTTTACAACAATAATTTAGTAATTTTCAGTCTTCCAAAAGATCCACTTGCTTATCAGGAAAATGTTTAAAATTACTTTGAGATTGGATTTTTAATTAAAAATCACAAAAAAGGCTCTTAAAAATTTTTAAATAATACTGCTTTAGGAGATCCATTCTGGTAATCATATTAAAAGAAATTATGCTGCACTTTCAAAATTAATTAGTGAACCTGTCCTCCAGGTGTAATTGCTAATTGTTCAGTTCACAGTGATTAATCTGCATTCTTTACAGAGCTTATACAGGAATAGCTTACTAGCTTACTAGTAAAAGGAATCTCTTCTCTCTCTGTCCAAAGTCTTTAGCATGATGGAAGGCTCAGGTAATGAAATCCTCTACGGCACACAAAGATTTAACCTGAGAAACAGATCACCAGTGGTATTCTGGATGCTTGAAAGTGTTCTGTGAGAAAACAACTGAGGATGCAACCACATGTGTGATCATATGGAACTGATGGGGGTTTTAAGGAATGGTACCAAGACAATAGCAACCTCTAAACCCATGAAACAGAAATGGGCAGGCACACATGGGCTGCTCATCTGGCTAAGGTCTGAGGATCTCTCTTCTCACATGAGAAGAGGCAGCTGTGTGCTCAGGGCAATGGATGCTCTGTCACCTTGCTGCAGTTTTCATCCAGGGACACAAGCTCCCCATTCACCACCATGCATGCTGTGGGTATTTTAGAGAGGAAGGAGGTAAAGAATTCAGTCTGATCTTAATAGGAGTGGTAGCTTAAGGAAGCAGGGGCTGTGAAGGCATCTAGTCCACCAGTTAACTGGTAAAGGACTATTCAGTATAAAATAAACAACAAATAACAAGGAAAGCAGTAGATTACATGCTAATATTAATGAGCAGGTGAAAACAGAGACAGCAAGTTGTCCCTGCCAATATAGGAAGTAATGGCATTAAAGGAGCTACTCACGCATACTTGAGCAGGGTCGAGATGAACTTCTGTTACTGATATGAAAAGGGAAATGTGTGATTATCCTATGGACTATGGCATTTTTGAGGGTGTTTGTGGATGGGATCAGAAGGTGATAGTGGGATTTTGTATACTTTATGAGGAATTTAGCAAGGGGACAGAGAAAGAGAAGGGGCAGGGGGGCAAGCATCAGGCAATGGAGATGGGGAGTGGAGGAATGAATAAAAAGGGCAAGTTGTGTTTAAACAGTGGCTAAGCTTCCCTGATCAAATCTCTGCACCTGATCACGTCTCCTTCTTTTTACTAAATCCTTAATTCATTTTTTGAGTAATTCACCCCCTGTTCTATGTGTGATACTGCTGCAGTCTAAGTGCCAGCAACTGCAGAAGATGCTGCAGCTCTCAAGGTCTGCAGGTCCAGGAACCAGCAACTGGAGGGACCACAGTGTACCCATGCATAATTTGAGAGCAATGTACAAACTTCAGTAGCCAGAGAGTAGAAGATCTGTGCCTGGGGAGATGCAGGGTCTCAGTGAGAGGATAGGGGAGGAGCCTAGGATCTAGCTGTGGGCATAATAGGTGCCTGGAGACTAAGTCCAGCCAACAAACTAGGACATTATTCTAATATTTGAGGGATTAACAACTGTGTGGTACATGTGAGACAAAGGCCAATGCATGTATCCATTTTGACAGCCAACACCAAGTTTCTAGCAAAAAGGAAGAAATCTCCATGGAGGCTAAGAGGACCCAAGCACAGAATCTGGAGAGGTTTATAGGACAAGGTAATATTCAAGGGACCCACGAATGCATCTGTCCTTCTGAATCAGAAAGTCAGGATGCCTACAGTGTTTTCACTTGTACACTTCAGTCCTGATAAGTTTTTGCCACCCCAAATGGGACTCAAAAGTACCATCCTCCTTTACCCTCCATATCTTAAGAATCTGCTTAAAGGCAGGGCACAGCCACATATATTGCTGCTGTTGGCACTTCCTTCACTGCCTGCCTCTCCCAGGGAAAGGAAATCAAAAACGGAATAAGAGGTTTCCCTTTCTTTCCCAGGGGTTGCCGCTGGAGAATCTCTTTAATCAGTCCTTCAGCAGGGCTACCCTGTTGCAGGCATGAGCGTTGCCTAAGGTGTCCCACTGCACTGTACCCTCTAATGCAGCTTGGAGTAGCGAATGGAAAGGACTATGTCACTACAATGCAGTTGGCAGCAGTTACTGATAACCTGGGCATGTAATTTAAGAAATACTTATCCATTTCCCACCTTATTGTCTGAGCCAGTGGCCAGGTAAGCAGCCCAAGGTCCAGAAATTGATTTAAACAGACTTAAGAATGCACATTTAAGATACACAAACCGGCCTGTGAATGTGGGAGTCGTTGGAAACCTAAAGGGGAATGCACCCATTAACCCATATGGAGAAATCTTTTGGGTCTGAGAATGCATGGGACTGCCTTTCAGTGACCAGGAAAGAGAAAACACCGCATGTCAGAGTCCACTGCACGTTGCAGCTCTAATAGCACCATTAACAGAACTTAAGAGTTGAGCAAAATAAATAATGGCTGTACTATCAGGTACAAACCAACTTTCACTGGAGTATCCTCTGGGTAGAACAACAAAAAAAAAAAGGTAAATATGTGCAAGACCAATCAAAATTTTGTTTTCTAGAGTAAACAATATTCTTAAAAATGGGGTATGAGAGAAAGACATGGAAGGAATCACAGTAACGTGTTGTGCTTGGAGGTGGTGCACCCCAGCAGCCTGTGTTCAAAAGCACTTGAGCACAAGAAGACCTTGAGGAGGAAACCATAACTGTCCTGATGCAAGAAAGAAAGACACACTTTCAGAACAAATACTCATTTTAAAATCCTTTGACACATGCTGTAAGAAGTGTTGATATGTAGCATAATTAATGCAGACTGAACAAACTGTACTGTGGATAGTGATATATTTATTAAAAGCCACTGGGTGAAGGCTGCTGGAAGGAACTAACTAGAAAGCAACACTGTCCTGGATTGGAACATAAAAACACAGGCTTTCCTGTAAATAGAATCAGTAAACTGGAAAATAGTATGTTATTTAATTTTCCTATATGCTGCATCCAAGTAAGTGACACACCTCAGATGCACATGCAAGTACAAGCTGTTGCTAGAGAAAATAGTTTTGTAGAAATTAAACCTCTGAAAGAATAAGGATTTTTTTCAGAGGCAGAAAATAATAAATATTAGGGTGGGGCATTTCTTTGCCCACAGATAAAGTGACTTATACTCTTTAAGACCTCTTGACCCTAAGTAACTGTGTTCTAAACAAATAATTTTGAAAAGGCTGTTTGAGCTATTGGGGACTCTTGCCTTTGTACAAGGGAAGACTGTTAATGCTGAAGTCAGTCATGGTTAACAAGAGAGAGAGCAGTTACAAGGGCCAGAACAAAATTTTATGACTCCCAGCCAGCATGCTGGCAGATAAGTGTTACGGGGAGATGAAGAGCCTGCATGTACATGGAACTCTATAGGCTGACATAAAAGTTAATTTAGCATGACATCTATTATTTTGATTTTCAACAGTGATTTTTACGTATTTCATTACCTAGAGACTCCAAATGATCTGCCAGGGGATACAAACTGAGTTTGGGATCAAAACCAGAGAAAGTCCACTAGTCATTTCAACAAGTGTTTATGCTCAGTAAAAGGAAAACAGCATAGGCCTCTGAATTTCCATTTTCCTAAAAAAAAATTCTTTTTTTTCTTTGATCTGGTGCCAATGTCTTTACAAGAGTTGTCTGAATAACCTCATCATCTCTAGTAGTCCACAGACCTATGTATACACAGTAGAGTTGCACAGACTCGAGCACATATTCTTTCTAATAGTTAAAACAGCACAGCTTTGCCTCCGGGTGCAATTACACCAGTGTGGAAATGCTTTAAAAGGGTCTGGCTTTTTATGTATGAGGTTTATGCCAACATACGGCAACACAGAAATAAAACAAGAGTACTGCTTTAACTACTAGCATAAATTGATATTACTTTTATGAACAGAATAAGGGCATACACTAGACAAACAACACAAATGTCACTTAAAAGACCACTCACTATCAAAGGCCCAAACACAGAATAAAACTGCTCTAACTCTAGGTTTGAAGCTGCTTGCTTGGACATGACCTTCTTTCATTATGTCCTTCACAGTATTAATGACTTGACAGCAGAAGTTAAAAGCCAACCTAAACTGAAAGCTGCTCTAGTCTCTTAAATGTAAAAACATCAAACTCTTTTTTTTTTTCTCATTTGGATCAAACCGAATAAACCCATAAAATCTCTAGATATTATTCTCACTTCGTAAGAACTATTTAATTGGAGAACACTTTTCTAAAACCAGACATACTAATTTTAAAGACACCTTGTACCCGGTAAGGCCTGAAAAGCAGCATCATTATCACAGGTTTCCCCCCTTTTTTCTGTCTGCGCCTTTCCACAGGACCAGAAGATATAAGCCAGGCTGTTGCTCCTGCCTCAAAGCAACCAGGTTTCTCTTAAAAGGACCAGTGTAGCCTGACAATTTCTTGCAGTTTATCTACGGTGAGCTCTAGCTAAGCTCCTTCCAGAAGGGTGCAGACATACAGACTTCTCGACAACGACACAACCCCCGCTGTTCTTGCTGCTTACGGTACCTCGGTTATCCGTGCAGTAATTAATTCCCCACGGTCTATTTGTGCTCCTCGCTGTCCACCGCCTGCTTTGCACTATCTCTGTCTATGAGTGTGTCGCTAAAACGATTTACGTGGGAAGCCAAAATGCCCCTCGGAGCATCAGCTCCACGTCCCACCGCTCCGGCGCGCTGCCGGCATCAGCTCGCTCTCTACCTCTGGAAACTCTCCCCGTCCCCACAGTTCCGTGTGCCAAACGCGGAGGGACTGGCATCAGTAGGACCAGAGCGACTCACGTCCCTGTAACCAGCAGGAGGAGGGTGCTGTCCGACGGGCGACAAGCGAGCCCTTCCGCGCCGGGCCCCGGCGCTCC
>VWZN01011832.1:227078-277701 GCA_013396955.1 Regulus satrapa
GGGGGGATTTTTTTTTTTTTTCTTGACTTCTTTATTTGTCAGGTCACAGCTGGGTTGCAAGCTATTGATTAGTCCTGCCACCCGTCTTTCTTTTACAAGGATCGGCAAGAGGCTTAAAAACCTCTCTGGGACTCCCTGGAATGGTATGCTGGATATTAGCAGTCAAGTATTTCAAGCTGCAGTCCTCCTCTCCGTCTACTTGTTGTTTATTTTTATTTTTGATCATAGTTCTATTTCACAACTGAAGCGTTTCTCCCCCCCCCACCCAATAATGTGAGCTAAAAATCACTATTTTTCTTATACTGAAAACAAGCAGATAAACACCATTCCTCCTATTTGAATAACTATCCTATCATTGCTAAACAATTAAAAGATATGATATTCCTTTTCTGCGTTTAGTAACCCTTTTCAGGTACTTAGAGATGAATTGCTCTTCAGGTCTGCCTTGCTTACCAGAGCTGGTGTCACTGAAATCTTACTCCTGCTAAAGAGATACAGTTGCAATTCCTCAATAGAGAGCTTCCTTTGGATCAACGGGAAATGTGGTCCACTACAAAGATTGTATTTATTTGTGCAAATATGATATAGTCACCAAAACTATGTGTATTCTTATTTAAATTAATTTCCTGGTTTTCTGTGATTTGGCTTCCAAAGGCTATTCAAGATAATAACAAAAGGCCACTGTTCAAATTGGTTTTTCTGTACCCCTAGGATGGGAATGATATTGTAGTTCAATATGACTGTTGCAAAATGTTGAAATACTAAGCTAAAGTAATTTAATTTTTCTCTTGGACTGCTTTTAATGCTGTGTGCTCACTCACCTGCATGATGAGTACTGTCTGCAAAATCTTCACACCCAATTACCCTGTAAGCTATTGTACTACATGGCCGTGGGAGGGTAGGCAGGAGAAAGGGTTGTACCTTGCTACATAATTATTTAAACTTTATGTAAAGTGAACCTCCTTAATCAAACTTGCATCTTGCACCGCAGACCAGCTCGTGTGTTTTCTTTTTTTTACTGATGGGATTATTACATTTCCAAACAGCAATCTTATTATTTGTGTGTTTATCTGCTCCGGTAAAATGGGTGCATTGGGAAAGCTCTTTGAGAATCCCTATTAGTTGTATGAAGCATATGTATCCTTTATACAAAGAGCTCAGGACTTGCAGCAGCATCAGACCTCATCTGCATTTTCTGTCTGAATTCTGCAGCACATGCTGTGTGCTGCACATTTCTGCTGTGGTGCCAAAATGGATGAATAACCAGACAACAGCCACCTGGTTGCACTGAAGGGTTGCTGGTAACCAGGTGGCTGTTGCTCACTGGCACAGCCTGACTGATCCCACTTTGAGGGGTAGGTTATACATGTCACAGTCTTCTCTTCTACAAATTTTTTTAACTTCTGCCTGCTAGCTATTGATAATATCTGGTTGATTTTTTTTCACTGAGCACGTTGCTTAACTCTGAGATCATTTACTAGTAGGTAGATGCACTGCTAGTTCACTTCATTGTAGACGTTCATGTAAGAACACAACTATGTTTTTATGTGCCATCTTTTGTACTACAGTTGTGTGCTTTTATTTGCAAGGCTATAGATTTTGTCAGTTATGTTGTATTATCCTTCAGGATGCTAAAAGTGAAATAAACACTGGAATATTTCTGGTGTTGAGAACTTGCTTTGTCTGGGTTTTGCTGTCTGTATTTTCAGAGCAGAAGGTTAAGCTTGTATATTTCACTTTGAAATTTCATATATTTTGAATCACACCTTCAGCTGTGGTGTCAAACCAGCGATGGCATTGCACAAAGGATCCTGTGGTCAGTTATGTAGAGTAATTAGCACAAAGTACGCTGATGAGGAGGAGGTAGGAGAGGTAAGATTATTTTTTGCTGTTAATGGCGTTTAAATCTGGTGGATGTCAAATTGAGTTGACTTAGGTAAATACTGTATGCTGATCTTTGTGAATTCAGAACCCAAGAGACTCACAGATTCATTTAGGTTGGAAAAAACCTCCAAGATCATAGAGTCCAACCGATGACCAATGTTGTTTAGAACAATAATTAAACCCTTTGTTAAAACGAGTCATTTAAGACTGCATAGCTTTGGATGTTCTGGAGGCAGCAAATGTGAGCAGTAAGTGTATCTTTCAAAAGTGACTTACTGGTTGGTGCATAGTGGAAATTTTAGCTCTAATAAATAAATCACTGGACTACAGGATTACCTTCTAGCTGCTATTTGGAGAAAGATACAAGTTCTGTTTCATCCTCTATATTCAGGATATCTGTTTCTCTTTTTGTCTCACCAGATCTGCATGTTGCCATATCATCTGATTTCTTTGATTTACCCGAGTCTGTAAGGGTGCAGATGTTCTCTGCAAAGTAGGCGATTTACCCTTTTTCACCAAGCACAAAGTTTCTCAGCATTTCTCTAGAAGGCATTTTTTGGGTTAGAGTGGACAGATTAATTAAAGAGAATAATTAAAAACAGTTGCTGAATGTATCACCTCATTTATAAGCAGAATGGTATTCCAGATGCTGAAGTCATTCTGTACAGCAAAATATACCAGTTTAACTCTGCCAAGCTGAAATAGTGATTGGTATTTTTCATGTGGTTAAGCCATAAATGTGACTTTCTGAGAGAGGCATGGAGTTCGGGCATCTCCTAGTTTGTAGATGGAGAAGTGTAAGGATCAAATGACTTTGTACTGTAAGCTGAGGTTCATAGGAGGAAAAAGACAGGGGCCTATTAGTTGATCACAGGAGCAGTATGGACCTGCACATAGACAAAAGCCGAATCAATTGGCTTGTGTCTTGTTCTGAGTTGCAGCCGAACTAGTCTTGCTAGCAGTCCTGTTGAGAGCTAGCAAAGATATCCTTATCTCTATGCTGTAATCCCTATTTTGACTGCAAGCTGACCTTACTGGAAGTGAACTTGGTTCATTTAGCTCAACAGTATCTGTCAATAGCATGGTATAATATGTTTGGTTAAACATAAATGCATCATTAGCTTTTCTTGTGTGCCTCTTCAAACAGGACAAATAAAGCCTTCAATCAAGCCTTATTTCCTCAATTTCTCTCCATGAATGTGTCTCACATTTCTATGTGGAATTCACTTCATATTTTTGTCTTAAACTAATGTTGTCATTGACAAGGAGTTATATCCAAAACTTCTGTCAAGCTGCCTAAATAGCTATTTAGAGTTGAGGCAGGGCAAAATGTAATGTATTTGTGGGTTCATTTAACTAAGGGGCAATTGAGAGCTGATTTTTGCTTTCTAATTACTGCTTGTAACTGTTTGTGGATCTGGTCACCTGCAAGCAAGCGGAAGAGAGGTTTAGTGGGGCTCGAAGAATGAGGCTGACAGGATCCCAGTGCTCCCTTTGCTTCACTGGGACAGTGGGAGTCCATTATGAAATATTCCTTGAGTTCTAGAGATCTGAGATAGCAAAGACCCACACATTTTCTATAGGAACATTTTTGACACATGACGCATTTGTCATGGAGGCTTTTATATCAATTTAGTATGTCAGTCAAATAAAGGTGATTTTTTTTCTTTTATATAAGCAGTAACTTTCAATGTCTTTAAAAAATGGAATTATCTAAATCTGCAGCTTTTGAACAAAAAAACCAAAAAACTGCTGACTGTATTCTGTTGGAGTGTAGAATAAAAAGTTGAGCTTCCTAAGTAATTTTAGGTCATAAGACTAGTCCTAGCTTAAACAAATTATTTGGCGAAAATTTCTTGAAATAAGGCAAAATCAAGATTTAAAAATTGATTTTAAATAGCTGCCTCCAAAAATCTGGAGACTTCCTTATGGGTTTGCAATGTTTTGAATGACCTCACTATCTCCTAAGGACAGCTTAGAGCTGGCTGGCTCCTTAACATGTTACATAGTGCCCTTCAGAGATCTAGTTTTTCTTATTCACTACATATCTGGAGCTACTGAGGAAAACTTCTGAAGGTGGAGGTTATTTAATGGTTAGCTGTATATTGATGTCACTCTTTCTACCTCTTTCACTGCACTGAGGGTTTTTTGCCACCATTCGTAGTATTGGACTTTTGAGACTACTAGCTGGGGTGGATTTATCCAAAAGATGATGGAGCAATTAATTAAATGACATAAGCCCTGAAGGTGAGGATATGTTCTCCCTGTGGAAAAGCAGAATGATTTTTTAAATTTTTTTTTAAAATCTAACATAGGCTCATGTAATCTGTGATTGCTTCTGCACGCTCAGGCAGCATGAGATGAAGTCACTAACTTCTCTGTCGAGGGAGCTATAATTGGTTACTGGACTCCTACCATGCAGATCTCAGCAGCTTTTTGCACTGCTGCAAGAGTGTCTGCCATTGACTCATCTCTTTGCTTCCCTAACCTGCTCCCCAGAAAGGAAACTTCAGAAGAAAATTTGGTTTCATGTTTGCTGCCTGGTACAATGTTTTCTAAATATAGTTCCATAGTTCCCAGCTCATTTCTAAGTGTAATTCACTGTGTAGGTTTTGGTCTATAAAGTTTTCTGTAATGTGAGTTTTGGGACTGGGGAAAGTCCTGAAGAGAGCATTTGACTGCTTGGATCATTTGTGACACTTGAATGTATTCAGCAACTGAGACAAGGCACTTTAAACAGACAGTTTGCACCCCTGGGAAATGTGTTACTTCATTTCTTTAGTTTTGAGAGATTTTTTTAAAACTGGATTAGCTTGGTTCTGTGACAGTACCAGGGAACAAACTTGATAGCCTTCAAAGCCTGGTTCTTCACAGAAGGGTTGGAATGCTTTGTTTTGCTTTGTTTGCAGTCTGGAATTTCTTTTGTTACTGTGAGGTTTGGTTTTTTTTCTTTTCATTTTCTTGGTATCTGTTTATAAGGAGCTGGGCAGAATTACTGAGGTGATCATCATCCACTTCCCAGTGGCTTGGAAACCAAGTGACTAACCTGGATGGAAATATCTCTTTTTATTTATTTGTCACATGTATTTAATTTGTCTTAAGTGTCTCTAACATTATATAATACAAAGGATGGATTTAAATTTTTTTTTCCCCTAGGTGATCAATAGAAATATAGAAAAATGTTTAGGAAGAGTTTTGAGAGATTTAATTGGTACTGCCTTTTCAAGGGCAGGTCAACTCTAGCTATCACTTCTGAAGGGTATTTGCCAATATGTTTTTTTAAATGCTGATAGTGGAGCATCTGCAGCTTCTGTAGTGAGTGCTTAGCAATCTCACTACCTAATAAGTGTTTAGCACTGGATCAGTTTTCCTCTTGAATGTATCATTATGTATATATGAAGACTTGCCAAAACTTTTCCTTGTATGAAATAGCTCCAGTTATTTCATTCTTTCCTTGTAAGTGGTATGTTCTTATCAACTGATCCATGTTCAAAACTGGACAAGGAAACTTTATCAGGTAAAGCATGAGAATCTTAGTGTGTGCTTCAGGTGATGTGTCTTGTCTGCTCGTCATTCCTGGTGCAACATTTGTTCCTTTTGCAGTAGCGTTGCACTGACTCATGTTCAGCCGGGAACTGCTAATCAATCCTTCAGATCCTTTTCCGGAATACGGTTGTCTAGACAGTCGTTCTTCCATCCTGTATTTGTCAGCTGATGATTTCTGCTTATGTGTCTTTACTGAATGGCACTTCTCGTCGATGCTATTTATTCCATTTGTCAGCCGCACTGACTCCCAAATTTCTTTTCTGTCATATGCCTCTTGGAAGCACCCTGTTTGACAGGTTTGAGAGATGAAATTTAGGAGCTGTACTCACTAGCAGAAGGAGATCTTGTTATGAGAAGCAGTGCATGATAAGCAACCAAAGATGCTTGGATGCCACAATGATTTGCCATTAGTCTGCATTTGTATGTGTAAAGGAATGTGTTTTTCAGATCTTTACAATGACAAGAGACCAAAGTGAGCTGCTTGCAGTTTCTCTTCATAATGCATTTTTCTGGTTACTCAGAGTTTATGTTCCCAGTTATATAGTTTAAAGATGATATGATAACTTGTCAGCTTTGCATTTTTGGGCACCTGAAATGTTTTGTTTAAAAATAATGCTGATCTAACTTCCAGATGCTCGTGGCTGAATAGGAGAGCTGCAAACAGTGCAGCTCTGAAAGTCACCTGTGCTATAGGGACAAAGAAACAAGCTTGGATTTTGCAATCTGTCATGCATTGTGCTTACTTTTTTTTGTATTTTTGAGTAAGAAAGTAGGATAAAAATTAGTTTTGAAGTATTAAAATAAAAGTCTTACTGTGGGAAGAAAACCTTGCTGATGCTGATTGCACCTTTCATCCTTTTCTAGTTAAGGAACCAAGTCACCTTATTTTTTCAGATTCACATGCAATTATTTATTTACTTTAATAGTAACTACTGAAGTTATTAAAACTAACAGTGAGTGAGGTGTGTTTACTCAGCTCTCTAATACAAAGAATTTTGTTTTCTTGATAGTTTGTGTGTAGAAAACCACATTAGTAGATAAGGTAATAAAACGGAAAATGGAGTTGTTAATTAGCAAGATTCACTTAAGGTGTTTGAGGAATAACTTAAATTTATTTCAGTTTGGCTTTTTGTGTTCCTGGCTTTCAAATGTGTGTTTTTGTGCTTTCAGGGCTCTGGAAGTAGGTGGTGCCTGGTCTAATGCAGTCAGTAGCTAAATCATGTGCTTGTTCAGTTCTTTCTGCACCAGAGAAGAAATGTGGTGACCTTTGAAATCATTGCTTGGGATTTCTTGATTTGAATTTTACTGTTCTTTGTACTAAACTTATGATTTCTGAGTTTTATTTAGAAATGCAAAATGAGTCCTTAACTATAAGTGTATACTGATGCATTTTTATGAATACTTTGCACAGACTAAGTGGGAATCTACGTACAATACGGATAAGAGATTATAATGGCATATTAGTTGGTTTTAGAGAAAGGCATTTTCTTTTACTACCATAAATAATTTATGACATAGTAGGGTAATGTTTTATTCTTTTGCAACTCTTTGAAATTACAGGATACAGTACAGAAATTAAATGATTTCTCCATAAATTCTTATTTTAACTTCTCTCCACAGTTGTGTAGTGAGGTGAGTATATACAGGATGTTGAGCAGGTTTGGACAGGACACACCACTACTTCTGATGCTTTGTTTTGTTCCATGGGCTAATCACAAAATTTGTATTATTTCATTGTTTTTATTATAGAAACTCTAGTAGGTAACAGCTTGATCCTTGATCAGGCAGGAGTTATGTTATGGACTATGTAAGTGTGCAGTAGTTGTACTTTCATGCAGTAGCATTCATACTTCTGTAGGTGATGTTACCCATAAAATGAAGTCTATTAATTTTTTTCCGGAGAAAAGCCCTCTATAAAGATGGCTTTTGGGTTTTAAGAGCACTGTCTTCTCTTTTGGAGAAAAATATAGCATGGGGTACCTTAAATGTCATCAGAGATAACACTGTGAACCACTGAATCTATAGGTACAACTATGAGGAACACACTCAGATTTCAGGTGCAGCTATATTGCTTGAAAATAAGCAGGATAGAGACACGGGGCACAGGTTGTAAATGCTGTTTTTTGGGGTTATAATGGTAGTTCTGATAGAAAATATTATCCGACTTAATTTCTTATCTTCAAGGAATATACCTCTTTTCCTAGGCTGCATGGTTCCTTTCTTTAAGTCTGAACTAGGCCTGTTAGTACAGAGAGAATACAAACCGTGTTTGTGTTGTTGCATGGGATTTAGAAGTGCTCATTTTGGTGTTAAGATTGTTTCCTCTCTGATAAAGAAGAAATATAAGGCTGTATTTTTGTAACAATTTCATGGACAACAGTTGGCAGAGCTGCTCTGTTATTCGTGGTTAATAAGGGAAACGTCTTAAACATTTTTTACTTATCTGTTTCTTCCCTATTCCTCTTCATTCGCCCCCTGCCCCCAGCTTCCTTCCTTTTTTTCAGTCTGTAAAACTTAGGACAAAAAAAGAGGAAATCCTAAGGTGGAAAACAGTAGATCCCTGCTCTTCTGTTTCAGTGTAAGAAGCACATGTCAGTTGTCTATTGGGTTTGTAACCTCTATTCTTCCACGTACCCCTACCAGAAAAAAGAAAATACTAGCTGATTATAAGTCAAGCCAAAATGATATTGAGAAAAAGACCTGAATGCTTATTCAGATGTAGTTCTAATTTCTCAGCTGTGTTGAACAAATGGGCTTATTCCTATTGCTTGCCAGGTTAAATAGGTAAGGTAAGGATGAATGTTCCTGCCTGCACATATTTTGCCATTTTATTTATCTTGGTGAAATATGCCAGTGATAACAGTAAGCATTTAATGTTACAGATTATCTGTTTCCATTACTGGAGAGCTCAGTTCAATCATCTGAATTTTTTTGATTTTTGTCAGGTTGAATTGGAAGACAAAAGACTTGTATGTGGAAAAAAAACAACAGACAAGTTAGGCTTTTTGTAGTGATTTAATTATCCAAAGACAATTTCTTCTCACCAATTGATTAAAAAGCCATTGTAAGAGATGCTGAAAATATGTAAAATATCAGAATACCATGTGTTTTTCCAGGCAAATGTGTAGTGCTCTTGCATGTGAGACAGCTGTTGGTTTTAGAGTTTAATCTTCTTTGGAGATAGTGTTTGGTAAGCAATATTCAGTGGAATCTGTGGTAATGGACTCTCCAGCCTCAGACATGGAGACATGGAAATCATTCTATAGTTGTCTGCAGTGTTCTTTTAAGCTGCTGTCAATGGTTGTTTCTAGAAGACACTATTGTTTTCTTGGTTTACTTTTTCAAAAATATGAATAGTAGCTTTAATTCAACCTGAGCAATTATAATGTGCTTCAAGAAGTAATATATAAAAATTGCTCTCTTGATGAAAAGCCTGGGCTTCCTGGTGGCATGAAGGATGAGTGGTGTCTTGCTGATGCTACCTCTCTGTTGTTCAGTGTTGGATTGAACACATTGCTTTTGAATCTTCATGCTTAAGTATACTCTTGCTTGTTTACATTCAGAAAATTCCTGGGGAAGCCTTTAAGACTGAAAATTGCTGAGCTTCGATGTGTTGCATGCAAAGGAAAGTATTTCTTTGTTTCACTTCTGCAAAGACTTGGTTCTGCCAAATTGGCCAGAGCTTGAATAGAAGTGCCTCTAAAAATGTAAAGTTAATAGGTATATTAAGTAGCTCCAGTTTTAAAGATGGCTGAGATAAAGTGTATCCATTAAGTAGGCACAAATTATGTTGGTCCCTGTTTTCCCAATCTAATCTGAAAAATGTAACCTAGTAAATAGGAGAAGTGCAGCTGCAACATTAGAGGAATTGCATTGGTTTTCATCATGATTCTTACAAAGATATGTTTGGATTTATATTGATAAATATTGCCTCTAGCTTTCTTTTTGAGCAGCCAGTTAACAGCATCATAATTGACATGCAAATGTGCTTGTACAGCCGATAGAGATCTGTGGTCTTTATCAGGATGCTTTGCCTCTTTTTGAGTTCCCCAGCGAAATAGTGACCAAGTAGAAAGGGACTGGACTGATGAAGAGGTGCCCCTTTTCAGAGAGGCAAAGGTACAGAATAAACCGATTTAGCTGATATGTACTCAATGGACTCTTAAACAAGCAAGTTAGGATCTTTTAATGTCTATAAAGTGGATTTATTGTTTGCAGAGCCATCATAAGTTTGGCTTGCTAATGACCACTGTAAAATACCATTTATGTTTTTACATACCTTATGCAAAACATTAAAAACACTCTGCAGACTACAAATAGCAAGTTTTTTTGTAGCATGTGAATATGCACAGCCACACTACCAAATGTTCAAGTAATCCAGGAAACTCAGAATAGCATATTGCCTTGAGTATAGGTGTGTGGTAAAACTTTGTTGAGCAGAATGCAATTGTCTGGGGACCAGCATGACAATGGCCAAGCTAGCTCTGGCTATGGGCTTCCCCCTATGCCTTTGTAGCAGCTTCTGTGATGAGCAATTGAGAGAGCTGATCTGGCTGAAAACTAATCATTTTTTTGGCAGGGAGGTATTTACACTGCATCAGCACCTCTAGCTGGGTTTGGATTGTCTGCCAAAATGAGTGTGCCAGTGTGGGGGGAAGCGAGGGAGGGTGCAGCTGGGAGTACAGAAGATGGCAGGACCCCAGTGCTCTGCGTGTGCCTGCAGGCACATCAGATGAGGTGTAACAGAAAGCCATATCCTAATGAGAAATTTAGTTGGCCTATTAAGAATATATGACACTTTTAATGGGGCAGGAATAAATAAAAAATGGATATATTAAATGTCATATGTCATCTAGCTGTCTGGTCTCAATTCATGTGTGTTTTGTTTACAGAACCCACTGCTAATTATAAAATTCTTACACATTTTAAGTTACTGCCAAGCACAGTAAGTGTTTTCTTATCCCAGAGGCTACTTTGTGAGCAATTACCTGTTTTTGCAATCTAAAACTTTGTCTTCCTTGCAACAAGCAAAACTGTCCAAGCACACGTTTTGGACTTGAAGCTGAGATCGATTTTTCTGAGCAAGCTGCCAAAATAGTTTGAGTGTCACAAGATCAGAAAATGAAAACTCTCAAGGTGTAATTTCAATTTATGCCATGGAGCAAAACCTATGGAAAAAGGTAGAAAGTGACAGAACTGAGAACTGGTAAATGTACATCAGGAGTCCTGTGAGATGTAAATGGCACAGTAAAATAAAATGAGCACAGATGTCATAGTTCTCACATCGTTATGGGAGGTCTTTGTCCGACTGCTGCATTCAGAACTTAAACAGGTAAACATTAAGTACTTTCAAAATCAAAATATGCAAAAGAAAAAATTAACAGTTCTGCCTGATAAAAATATTTGATATTTGACAATTTCACAATAAAATCTTTGATTTTACACAAATATAGATACAAATGCTTTATAATAAATATTTTATAATGATGACACATAATAATGTGGTTATTATGAGAACTTGAATGAAAACTGCTGCTTCTCCAAAATGATGGCTCTTAAGCATTGCCATTGCCTCTTCAGTCAGCGTAGGAAACAAATTGGGAATAAATTTGAGAAAAAGGCCTTGGCAGTTTCTCCTTCTAACTATCTCTACTACGCTTATCCCATTTCTTCTTTGCTGTGGCTATCTCTGTGTTAGCTCTCCTGGAAACGATCAGTGGAGTGCCTGAGCATTCTGCACCACCACAGTCATGTTCCCTTCTGGCTCTTGGCCCCTGTCACTGAGCTCATTTCTCTCACTTCTGTCTGTCAGGTTTTTAGGTCTGAAAACTAAGACTCAAGCTTAGCGAAAATACTTCTTGGCTAATTATGCGTTGTTTGTTTTGTACCAAAATAAGTTTTGGATACATAACAAGAACCTTCAGCACAGGAGGAATTGTTTGATTTGGCTATGATCTATGTGGTACCAGATTTCTTAGTGTCTGTTAAATATGAAGCAGCATCCTTACGACTTTTCTGGTATGGTAGGTATAAAGCTGGGGCATCACATATGTAATATCATACTGGAAGCATTTTCTTGGGTGCCTTTTCCCCTTCTAAATTAGTCTAGTTATGAACTGGCTTTTACTGTGTTAAAAGCATTTTTTAAAATCTAAAACACCCTCTGGGAGTGGGTGTGTTTAATGTACAGCAATATATGAGAATAGGAACTGGAATGTGATACATAAACTGTGTATGTATTTTTTTTCAGTTTCCTCAAATTGCCAGTCACCTTCCTTGTGATACTTCAATTACTAAGTGTGTTTTTGACCAGTTGTCACACAAGGTTTTGAATTTTTGTGTTCCTGCTGTTCAGGTCTACCACAATGAACTGGGAGGTGAGGAGGAGAGGAAAGAAGCTATCATATGTCTGATAGTTGCTGTTTGGTTTGTATCCAGGCTTTTGTTTGTAAAGCATTCTATAGCATGATCTTAAAATATGTAAATTGTCTGAAAATGTGAATGTTTACTTTACTCATGAAATTTTGATTTGTTGAAATACCTTTAAAATTTTAGGGGCACATAGTTATTAGGCATCGCTGTTCCTATTTATTCCTTTTTATAAAGACAGTTTAGATAACCCTTAGCCTTTACATCTGTGTGCATGCTACTTTTTTTTTTTTTAATTTCTTTTTTTAAACAAATCTACACTATTGGTTTGCAAAAGGAAGTGTTTGATGGGTGATACCTTTATGGAAGATTAGGTACGAAGACACGTTAATGATAAAATACTAAAGTAGTTTTGAAGGAATAGCTCGGTCTCCTCAGATTTGTATTTAATAGGAAGGCTCTTGGGGGGCAGCTCTGGCTTTGCTTCTTTTCAGTTACAAAGGTTGGATACTGGGTAATTCTATGATGCAGTCATTTTTCTTCCTCTCTAGAGGGCTTTAGCTCCAGAAATTCATCAGTGTGTAGCTCAGCCATAAAATACCTCAACTTTTTCCTAGTATTAGTTATTTTGTACTAGCTACAAAGAAATTTGTGTTCTGTATGGATGTTGATTTAATGAACGTATGCGGCATTCCTGCAGCCTGTGGTATGTCGTGGGGGCCCTGGGGAGGTGAGAGGAATGCTGGGCCTTCAGATATGGCCCTGAAATGCTGACACTGCTAGTGTAAAATGTTGCAGTACACAAACACTGTAGTATACCTGATTTAAATACCCCGAATTCCCCAAGCTTAGAGATGGAGCAGAATTTCATAGAATTTGCTTTGTAATCTCATGTCAAGCTCTCTTCAAGGCAGCATTATACACTTGTGCGTGAGTGGGTGAATAGCACTTGGCAGGCTTTTCTGGCACTTGGCTCTTCTAACATCTACAATAATGACTTAGAAACAGAGCTTCTACCCTTCCCCCTGCTTAATTTACCCGTGTGCTTTTCCTAAACATGATGTTTTCTGTGCTTTCTGTACAATGTTCATTTCAGGCAAAATTAGCTTAAGTTTCTCATATCATAAGAAAGAAATTTACCTGCACAGCTGTGTGGAGATATAGACAAAGACCTAATGCTAATTGTTTTGTGGTTACTTGCAAACTGTTTTTTACCTAGAAACCTTTTGCATGTTAATCTTGCAGAAGTGACCTGCTATAATTCATCAAGTATGTGACCTGAAAACACTTGTGTTAAGTATGTATTTTATTTGTATTTTTCCGAGGGGCTCTTTTGGTAAATATGGACGCAAGTTATTGTAGCAGTATCCATTGGAAATGCAGGGAGACTTGGACACATGTGCTTACAAATTTAGGTTTGCCAGACCCGGTAGAGAAGTGAAGTTACTGGGTTTCAGAAGAGACTGGATGAAGGATTATGGAGTGCCAGTGAAATGACAGGCAGGGCCAGTGAGGTCAGAACTGCCATGTGATTTTATCAAGGTTTACTAATGAATTTACAGAGGAAAAAGCTGGTAGTCAGGCACAGAGAGTAAGGAGGAGTGCTGCCTTTTGCTATAGTAAAAAATATAAAAGTTTGTAAGAAACTTTTAAAATGCGCTCTTCTCATGGCCTGTTCTGTGGCATCTGCAGTCTGCCTTTCCATAAGGGAAGTTGTAATTAAGGTTTGCTGCAAAACGTGCAGAATAAAGACAGTCGGGTGGGCAGATCAGGGAAGTGTTTCTGGATGATGTGCTGCCAGGGATTATGGTTTGGAATCCATATACATAAGGTTACTTCTGGTGCTAATTGGAGCTTACTAAAGTTCACTCCAGAAACATGACCATGTCAAGATTTTGCAGCCCTTGATTCAGCTTGAATTTTCACAGAATAATGTTAGCTGTGTGGTTTTAGGTGAGGACCTCCGATTGAAGCTTTCTGTAATCAGTTGTCTTTATCTTAGTTTGTAGGTCATGCAGGTTTTAGTTTGCTAGAAAACGACTCTGGGAGATTCTTGAACGTTGCTAATGAGCTTTGGGCTAATCAAAAGTCCTCGTCCTCTGGCTCAGGGCTCACTTCTATCAGAACAAACTGTTCCTGGAAAGATACAGTTTCTCATTTCCAGAAGGCTGCTTGGAAACTTTTGGCTCAATAGTGACCAAAGAAGCGATTGAATTGAGAGCTCATGGGCTGATGCTGTTTCCTGTATTATGTGCTCTAGCCACTGAGTTGCTCATGAATTTGCTAGGAATAGGCAGCATTCAGCTGCAGCTTGAGGATTCAGTCACCGTGTGACCTACAAATGACAGGGACAGTGGTAGATGTTGAAAGAATTAGACACTGCAGATCTTATCTGTAAGATGGTCATGCTTTTTTACCAAGGTAGTGGATTCTGTCAGTGTCCTATGTCTGCTGGGAATCAAGTTTGAATTAATTTGTAAGTATGGTTTTACCACTTGAAAGTTATCTTGATTAAATGACATGTTCACTTGGCTTTAAAAGAAATCCTTTGTTTGCTATACAATACAGTAGCATTCCCTGTTTCGTGTTACCTCACTTCACCTCAGTAAAAGACAGACTAGTAGAATTTGTGTACTAAAAATACTATTTATTAAATAAAATGAAGAGTGTTTGTTCAGAAGTGTAGGAAGTGACGAGTGACTGTGATTTATTTTTTTCATTATCTAAAGTTGACTGCAGGATTTTGATTTTTCTTTTGATTTATTTTTTTATTTTAATAGGCTTCTGTGTAGAGTGAGCCTTCAGACTGCTGGCAGGCACTCTTAGTTAGAAAACACAGCAAGTGTGTGTGAGTACATGTGTACCACTGCTGCTCAAAATATCATCACAAAGGGCTGTGGCAGAGAGTGATAGGAGTTGAGCCTGTATCATCATGAACTGTGCAGCAGAAGTGTGATGAATGAATATAGTGTTTTGTCTGGTGGCCTTTTCATTGAAAATAATAAGTATTTAATAAATTAATAATTGCAGCTGAATGTTTTAAATGTCTGTTCTTACATAGTTCACTTCTGAAACCTTAAATATGTGTTTGAAAATGCTTGCTGTTTTCTTATCACAAATATGATTTAGATTTTCAAGTAATGCAGCTGTGTGTGTAGTGGAAGACACTGGTGACCTTACTAAAGACCGAATTCAGGCCATTCGGCTACTATCCAAATGCTCTGCCAGCTTAGCTACTTGACCACCTGCTTCTGTTTTTCCATTTCCTTTGCAAATGTAGGTTTTGTTCGTTTTCTGGCATCTCATCATTGCCTTTCATAAAAAGAAATTAAATCGTGAGGATAAGGTCTGTACTATAGACCACTTGGGTGTCTTTGTGACTCTTGTAGTCATTAGAATTTTCATCAACCATTCAAGCATGGGTTTGTTGGAAAAGGACAGAGGTTGATGGCTTCTGCACATCCACGCTTGCTTTCCCCAACCACGCTCCTGCACTTTGGATTGCAAGACTCAGTGAAGTTGTTGTGGTCAGTCTCACTGTAGTTTTCCTGCTCTGCATGAGCTTGGTGATTGTCCTCAGTGGAGAATATCCAGATAGTGCTGATGAGCTGTTGGAGTGTGTGGATATTCCTGTAACTGTTAAAACAGGCAGCTTAAATTCTTAGTTCATATCTTTTCAATATTCAAAATTTAAGTAAAAGGAAACACTGGTCATAAATTTGACTTTAAGACCTGGGGGCAAATGCCTTAGAGTACGAATCCCTTAACAACCCAAAGTAACTGGAGTGCTGAATGGGGAATCTCCAGTAATGAGTTATGTTCCCACATCTACTACTGATCTGCTCATTGGCTGCATCCAGATTTCATGACCTCAGTGCCTGATTTGTAAAGCAGCACACTGAAAAGCAGGCTACCACTGCTGACTGAAAGCTTGTGTACTTGTTTCATCTGGCATAGCTGAGATAGTTCAGGAGTTACGTCTGCGTTTGGTTGGCGAAAACTAAAGAAAAAATGGGTGGCAATTCTGTGGCTTCTCACTGTGTTAGGTGCTGCTGTTGGTTTCTAAAGTTTTTGTCCCATTTTTGCCAAGAGATATAACCATGATGCAGTGATTATACTAAATTTTAAACTAGAAAAATCATAAATTACTTCTGGTTTCACTGTAAGTGCCAATGGATTGTTTTTATCATGCACTTTGAAAAACGTATCCTTCATGAAAAAAGTTGTCTCCTGCTTTTTTCTGTTGCATCTGAAGTCTGCATTGTTCCCACAGGTTTGCTTTAGTGGAGTGGATAGAGTGAAATAGGAGGGTATTGCAGACGCTATGAAAATATTTGATAAACTCTCACTATTATTTTGGTGTTTGTTTCCATTGCATTCTATAATACCTACAATAGATGTCATTTTTCAAAAGGTGGCTTGGCTATCTGGGCTTTCTTTTTCTGGTGGTTTAAGCAGGAGAAAAAAAGTGGACTGAGCAGGCACTGGCTGTGAATCGGATCTAAATATAGTCAGCTATGCACATACTTGCAGCATTGTCTGGATGAGTGTGATTTTTGTAATCTGGCAGTATTACTTGTTAGACAGATTAGTAACTTGGCAATGTTGAAGAGGGAACTTCTGGGTCTGGGAGGCACAGTCTGCGTTTGAAAGCCTACGTGTTCTACCATTTGAGAAGGTATCTGTTGTGTTAAGATCGGGGATCTAGCATCAGGATGTGGTTGTGTAGACTACACTGAGAGATGTGGAGGGCCTGCATGAGCTCTGTGTAGGTGTGGAGCTGAGAATTTTGCTGGATTGCCACTGTAGTGTCTGCAGGTCCCTCTGACAACCTAGAAGATGGTCATGAGGGTGCCTGTTAAGGTGAGTCAGTTGTCAAGAAACTTAACTTCCTCTAAGCTGTCATGCTACAGGGGCTTCAACAGAAATATTAAGACTTCTTTGAGCATATCTTACTGGTTTTGATAATTTAACAGAAATGGAATAAATGAGCTCCCACTCTTAAACTTTCTACAGTAAATAGTTATGTTCTCTTTTGGTTTTTATCCCTT
The DNA here is from genome assembly GCA_013396955.1 of Regulus satrapa. Taxonomy (NCBI): domain Eukaryota; kingdom Metazoa; phylum Chordata; class Aves; order Passeriformes; family Regulidae; genus Regulus; species Regulus satrapa. Next base: position 243,929 of record VWZN01011832.1, read on the forward strand.
GAGTACCAAGGATGAACTTCAGAGAGAGTGTTCATTGATTTCTTTGCTTTCCTGTCCTTCTTTGTAAAAGAATTTATCATGGAACAAGCCCACAAAGCAACATGATAAAACTTCATTAAAAACTGAACAAACAAACAAAAAAAAACAACAACAAAAAAAAACCCAAAAACCCAACAAAAACACAAAACAAAAACACAAAGAAAATCCAAACCAAAACCCAAAATCTGATCCAAAACTCCGCAAAAGATTTATACAACAAAATACAAACGAGTTCAACATCTACCAATTAGTTATCTAGCATTCTGCTTTCAGCATATATTAGGAAGACAGTGCAATTAAACAATACACATGGAAACAAAATTCTTTAGCTACTTGTGAGCATTTGTAGGGATAAATATCTGGTTTGGTGTCATTTGATCTACGGGAAGATTTAAGTGCAGCCTGTTTATAGAGTTTTTTTCTTCCCAAGTGGTAAAACACTGTATATTAAAGAGATGGGATAAGGAATCCATTATCTCTATTAACCATTTGCTGTTATTGTCTTGTGCAAATCACATGCTTAATTTTTTTCTGTTTTTTTTTTTTTTTGTGTCAAATGTAGATTATTTTTCTGCTCACAATAGTGTACAGACAAGTAGTGGATTGCTATATGCAGCAATGTGCTACTGCAAGTCTGAAGTAGTAGTATCTGGATTAAGATAACGAGTAACAGCTTTTCTTGATATATCTTGCAGAGTGTTGGTAAAGCATCCAAGCTCTCCAGAGATTTACTTCCTTTTTAAGTGGCTGCATGTTCACCATACTCGGGCTTTAGCCTGGATAGCCTTTGACACTCATCTGATAGGAGGAGTTTAAAAAGGTGATGACGAAAAACTAACATTGTTTTCAATTTGTAAATGATCAACATAAAGACAAGTTATGTTTTTGTGGCTGAATTTAAGGCCTTGTTTCTCAAAATAAATGCACGAGTCTGGAATTTCTGTGATGCAATGCCAATTTTGTCTTATTTTCTTTTAACCATTTTAGTCAGGTATTTGGGTAAGAGATGTTATCAATGTCAAAACCAATTAGGTGTAGTAATAGTTGGGTTTGAGATCTGATCATTTTTATGCCGTACCTTGTTAGTTTACTGAAAGAAGAAACAGGGTCAATATTCTCTTTGCTATTCTCCAGACAGTGCCACTGGAGAAAGAGACTGAGACTTATCCTGGCTTAAAAGATTTGACTGCTGACTTTGTTATGCCACATTAACTATGATGTGAATGTGCTATACATGAGCTACTGATAATCTTTGTGCAGTCTGGAGAAAGAGTGGTCTTGGTTCTCAAGCTTTTCTCAAGACCCAGAAGAGTCTTCAGTGCATGAATAAATAATCAGTGAATTAGTTTTGCTGTGACAGATTGTCTCCAGTGTGCATTTTGTTGAAAGGGAGGTGTGTGGATTGGGTTTGTGTGGTCAGGTGTACAAGGGTGGATCTTTGATATGCTGCCACAAGCTCCCCCCATGTCTGAGAGAGCCCATGCCACAGCTGGGGCTTGCCCAAAGGCAGCTGTGACCCTGTGGGAAGCCCATGTGGAAGTATGGCTCCCCAAGGCTCCTGGCAGGACTTGTGACACTGTGGAGAGAGGAGCTGGAGCAGGTTTGCTGGCAGGACTTGTGACCCTGTGGGAACCCATGCTGAAGCAGTGTGTTCCTGAAGGACTGCACCCCATGGCGGGGACACATTGGAGCAGTTGGTGAAGAGTTGCAGCCTCTGGAGATGTCTGTCTCCTGTGGAAGGGACCCCCATGCTGGAACAGGGGTAGTGAGGGAGGGCCTTTTCCCTGCGGAGGAAGGAAAGGCAGAGATAATGTGTAGTGACTTGACTGCAACCTCCTTTCCCAGTCCTCCTAAGCTGCTGGGGGAATGGATAGAGAAAACTGAGAGTGAAATTGAGTCTGGAAAGAGTGGGGAAGAAAGTGTTTGAGATTTAGTTTTGTTTCTCATTATCCTGCTCTGATTTGATTGGTAATAAATTAAATGAACTTTTCTCCAAGTCAAGTCTGTTTTGCCCATGATGGTAATTGGGGTGTGAGCTCTCCCTGTCCTTGCTGTGACCTACAGGCCTTTTCTTCTTTTTTATCTGCACTATCCAGCTGAGAAGGGGAATGATAGAGTGGCTTAGGTGGGCACCTGGCTTCCAGCCAGGGTCAGCCATCACAGAGAGGAATAGGGGCTAATGTGTTTAGAAATACTTATTGCAAAAAAGAAGGAAATGCTGCAGTCAGGTCATTATTTTGGGTCAGTATTTAAGCTTCTATAAAGTGTGGATCTAGAAAGGCCTTGTTAACAAAGGCAGACTTCATGACAGGCAGATCCGTAGTTCCTAAAAGGAACCAAACTTTGATTACCCATTGCTGTTTGTCAGACTAGAAGCTTGTCAGCTGCTGGGAGGAGAGCAAGCAGACGGTAAGGAAAAATGGACAAGGTAAAATTGGTATTTCTTCCAAAATGTCCACTTATTCCAAAGTATTTTTCAAATGAGTTTATATCGTAATGATATTTCTGCTTGATGTGAAGATTTTTATTGTATCAGTAATGTAGGATTGGGATTAACATTTTCAGCAAGACCAGATTTTTTTTCCTGATAACAATACCTCTATATATTTCTAGATTTGTTACAGTAATCGTAGAAAAGTTCTTTTATAGGCTCAATGAGGTATATATTCCCTGCAGAAGCACCCGCTTTTATAAGAGTAATAGTTTGCCTTAAATATTTTTTGTGTTTTTTCATAGTGTTTCTTTTTAAAGTGCTAACACTATCCTGTGTTTCAGATAGCACTGGAGATTCTGTGCCCTTAAGCATTGATATGAAAAATCTGTTCGTTCTCCCATTTGACTTGAAAATTTGAGATTTTTTTTTCCCTTTAGTTACGGGAACACAGGTCTTTTGGTTTTGAGTAACAGTTATTTCAACTCAACAGTCCTTTCTAACATGAAACAGTAGTTTCTGAAAATGATGTATCAGATAAAGGGACACCTTGCCATCCAACACTGCTGAAGTTCAGGTGTTTCACCTCCCCTTAGAGTTTTTTATTAGTTTCATCCATTACTTTGTTACACTCTGCACATAGTTTGGAGATGATACAATGCAGCAACAGACAGAAGAAGAAAAATGGTGGAAAAAGCCTGAATTTGGTAGGATGAAGGCACAACACAGACATGTAAGAATGGGATCTTGAAACTGTCAGAGAAAGTATTTGAGAGAGAAGACGTGGGGGCAACACAAGTAGGATTTGTGAGAAAAGAGTAACTATAGGGGAGCTTTCTGCCTTTGGCTGATTTCTAACTCTGCTTAGGCCCATGGATGTGGGAAGATGATTGAATTAGGAATGTCACCTGTTGTCTGTGGTTTATCAGAAGCCTTGTTATTAGCTATTATAAAGTAGAGGACAGTGGGGATGATCTTATGTGCAGCTGGCACTGCCAGGCTGAGATTGTGGGTGCTCCAGTTTATGCTCTCCGCGGGCATGTTGTGTTCTGCTGATGTCCTGGATTGCTACTGCCTTTTGCAGCCTGAGCTAAGCAGGTGTGCTCAGCCCTTTTGTAACATCTTCCTCCGTTAATCCCTAATTTACGTCCTTGTTTCAACTCTTCTCTTCAAGCTCTTCTTGCATGCCTTGCAGCAGGTTGCTGTGGAGAGGGTTGGTAATAAGAAGGCACTGAGACTGATTTGAAGAAGTCAAAGCTTGGAATTAAAAAAAGCAGAACCATCTCAGGCTGGTGCTTCAGGAAAGGAAGTGAGAACAGACTAGTGAACAGACAGATGCCTGTCCAGGACTCCTTGTTCTAACCTGTTTGGTTATTTTTCATCCACATACTCTCATCCCTCTGAGATGCACATACAAGAGCCCAGGTCTGATGGAGACAGGCTCCTGTTGCTTCTCTTAAGTTTCTGATTGCCTGGCACATGGTGAGACGTATGAGACCTCTCATCCATCAGGCCCTCTCAGTACCAGCTTGGAAGGTGGTGGAAAGGAGCTGCAAAGACAGTTTTTCCTTTTACCTGTAAGTATACAGGTATACTGCATGTACTAAGAAAAGTGTTTGCAGTATCCTTTAATGCAAAAATGGGGAAGGCTTCAAATTATTAAGTATAGCTTATTATTTTCATGTAATAATTTTTAGAGTTCCTAGAGAAAATCAATAGTGGTGGCTCAAAAGCTATCATGAAATATATTCAGTGCCTAGCATGCTTTAGTCTCAAGGACTTTAGGCTCCATTGTGATAGAAGTAATGGCCTTTATTGTGGTCTTGAGGTCTCCACCCCCATTCATATCAAATTTTTATGCCTTAAAATGACCACACTTGTCTTCAGTATGAATTCCTTCTACCCGCAGTCACAAAACATTAGTGGATTGGTTTAAAATATACTTTGAGAACTACTTGAGCTCTGTCCAGCAGTGACCTGAGGCCTGATGCTGCACCAGGTAATTGTAGAGAATAAGTTCAGAAATATAAACCTCCCAAGTCATGATGTGAGAACTCTAGACTTCAACTTGAGAACACTTTGAATATGTCATCAAAGCACTTCATCAAAAAACTCCAAATAATTGATTCTAGATTAATGTTCGCTGCATATTTGACTGGACAATACACATGTATATGGGCTGAGGTTTTTGTGTGTCATGCACTGTAAATGATGGAAGACTGCTATAACTGGGCTAGCAGGGAGTTTAATAGGTTGATGCCTTAGTCAAGCCTCAAGGCTGTGGTGGCACATGAGGAAAAAAGATTTTCAAGGTGCTGTTTCAGTCTTGTGCAAAGTGGTCATCTTTCCATGTTGCACATAACTCCAAAGACTGTGAAAATTTTCAGCTAGTGTCAGTGCATTTGGGCGTGGAAGTAAGGGAGTGAATATTGTTCTTTAATGTCAACCTGAAGAAATGCTAGTGAAGATACTTGACCTTACCTAAATCAGAGGAAAAGAGGGAAGAACTTGTCTTTTTACCAGAGATGTAGTCCCAAGCAATTTAATTTTCATAAGCAGTTGATTATTTTTAATAATTAATATATATAAAAATGTATAGTAAAAACTGGATCTGTGGAAAAAATGTGTTGGTGTAACTTCAAGTAGATATATTATTTTAACAAGTAATTTTGATGAAGTGTTATAATTTAATTGGCAGCTTCTCATAATTAGCAGACAATTTATTTCCTGCCTAAATAGATTTTTAAAAAAAATATATTAATGAATGTAATGTTAATCAAAACCACTTTAACTCAGAAAAGCAAGCTAGTGAAAAGAAATAATTACTGCAAGCTACAAGGGCTTGGGCTTCTCAGTTAATTTTAATGACTGTTTCTAAAACTCCTGGAAGAAGAGCTTGGAGATCTGTTTTTAGCATTAAAGTGTCTCAATTTCTCTCCAAAGAGAGAATAAACTGCTATGTGTTAGTTTTCAAAACCAGTTGTAGGGAATTTTTTTCCAATGGGTCTAGCATTTCTTGCTCTTTCAATGTACATATAGTACAGTCATTTTTTTGTACTGGATTTGTTTGTGCCCCTCATGATTCAAATGATTGACAAAATGAAGTAGGGTCTTTGTATTTTAAAAAGAGGAATTGTGATAGAGATGAGCCTTGTTTAAGATCTTTACTGTCTGGATTTATTAATCTGTGCCAATATTTCTGTAAGATATGAGAGCGCCTTTATCTTATGGAGGAATAAATGCCAGTCTCTTTTTCTACAAATTCTTTGCAGGGAAAAATTGTTCTGTTGCAGTAGACAGTGCTCAATGTAATAATCTGCAACTCTTTTTTGAAGCATTGAAGTGTTCCTAAATTTTTGATCTACACTAGAAGCAAAGTGATGCTTGCTTTCTTTTTTCTGGAATCATAGTAGAACTTAAATGTTCAAAATATCCATTTACCTCAGCGAATATATAGGATGTAATTTAAGAAAAATTACTATCCAGGTTGAGAGAAGACATTCAGAGCAGCCCAGCAGAGAAGCACTTGGGATTCTCATGGCTAAAAATTTGGAGATGAACCAGCAGTGTGCACTCACAGTCCAGGAGTCCAAAAGCATCCTGGGCTGCATCACAAGCATTGTGGGCAGCAGGTCAAGGAAGAGGATTCAGAAGTTCTTCTTTGTTCTGCTGAGATCCCACCTGAAGTGCTGCAGCCAGCTTTGGGGTCTTTAACACCAGACAGACCTGATAGAGTGAGCCCAGAGGAGAGCCATGAATACAGACAGAGGGCTGGAGCACCTCTCCGACAAAGACAGGCAGAGAGAGCTGGGGTTGTTCAGCCTGGAGAAGGCATGGCTTTGGGACCACTTCAGGGCAGCCTTCCCTAAATGGGGCTTATGAAAAAGAGGGAGAGTGACTTTTTACACAAGCAGATAGTGATAGGGTAAGGGGGAATGGGTTAAAGTGCTGAGAGATTTAGATTAGATGTTTAAAATAACTTCTTTATTCGGAGGGTAGTGAGGTACTGGAACAGTCTGGCCAGTAGAGTTGTGGCTTCCCTGTCCCTGAAAGTATTCAAAACCCAGTTGGAGGGGACTTTGACCAACCTGGTCTAGTGGGTAGTATCCATACCTATGCTCTTGGGGTTGGAACGATATAATCTTTAAAGGTTCATTCCAACCCAAGGTCATTGATGTTTCTGCTTCTATTATCTTATTTTTCCCCCTGCCAATTTCTGCAAAGTAGTGCCAGCAGAAATTGGACTTCAGCAGAGTTTCTCTTTTCTTTCCTTTACTACATGTCATAAGAAGTTTTATGCTCAATGAATATTGACAGACATGTAATTATGCGAAGCTATTAAAACATGCAGTTACTATCCTTTGCTTACCAGCATTTTTGTGGCAAGCTTTCTTCAACTCTTCACTGCAGTCCCTTCATCATCTTTTGTGACCTTTTGTTGGGTGCTTTGCAATGTGTTCATGTCTGTTGACCTGTGGAGTCTAGAAATGGGTACAGTTCCATCTGTTTCATGTGTGGCCACCCCCAGTGTCGAATAGAAGGGAAGGATCACCACCCTTGCTGGCAATACTTTGCAGCTCAGGGTACCATTGTAGTGTAGTGTTGATTCCTGGGGTGCACCACTAGTCAGCAGCCTGCAGCCTGACTTTGTGCCACTGGTTACCACTCTCTGACCACAATGCCTGGGCCTGGCCATCCAGACAGCTTTCATCTGCCTTGCTGTTGGCTCATCCTGACTGCACTTTATCAGCTTCTTCAGGACAGTCTTTGTATGAAAATGTCCAAGGCCTTACTGGAGTCCAGGTAGACACCCCCCACTGTTCTCTTAACTATCAGGCCAGTCACTGTATTCTAGCAGGATATTGTGTAGGTATGTGCCTGTACATTTGTGTGTTTGTGTAACTTGGAACTCTTGAAGCATTTCTCTTGCTAGGTTTGTTTCAGAATCTACCCTGTATAGACCATAAATCTCTTCCTAGGGTTCTGCACTTGAAGCTCTTTGCTCTACTAGGTAAGATAAATGACTAATGCCATGCTGAATGGGACTAAATGTATTTTATTAAATATGGAATGCATTAATGATAAATTTTGGGCTTTGGAACATCTTCAATTAAAGTTATTTTTTTCAAAAAATCATGAGAAGTACCTAAGGAGTGATCTGCTGGGGTGATTCCTGCTTAGTCTGATCATACAGGATTAAGCTGATTTCAACAAGCCTTATACTTTTCAATTAAAATATGAAATTATAAAAAGTCCTACCTTGTCTGCCTTAAGACTTAATACAAGCAAATCTGAAATGAAACTTAAGCTTGAGAACTGCATTATATTTTTTCCCATCTGTTAAAAACAAATAACCTCCCCACAAAGCATCCCACATTTGCTATGTTGCCATGGAAACGAACTTCCTACTGTAGGGTTTCAGAAATGGATGTGTTTTATGTACACACTTGAACAGATATAACTGCAGCAAAAGTAATGGTAAATATACTGTGGGAAGGTAACCTTAAACCTCTTGCTTAAAGTACTTTTTGTGTAAGTCTTTGCAATGAGAGAGTGTGCAATGATATTTTACAGTGCCTTCCTTTTGTAATTGTCATATAGAACAAGGGTTTCTGCTCTCGTGACTGGCTACCTGCTTTTTTGAAGTTACAGATATGAATGACAGAAAAAAAGTCCTTTTAGGTGAAATCGCCCTTCTGTTTCTTCTGTGGCCCTTGACAGTGTTTGAAGTAATTAAGTCCCTTACAATCTCTTCTTTTGCTGTCATTAAGCTCAGTTTTTGCTTTTTTTATTCAGTAATGCTTTAATTGAATTTTCTTGGGTCATTTCATGTTATGGGCTTTATTTGGGGGTTGTTTGTATGTCTCTTAACTGAATTTGTAGGAGTAAAACTAAGGAGGACTTGGTAAACTAAGTACTTTTAATTTGAAGTCTTTTAAGTAAGGTATCTTCACTTTGCCACCGTAGTGATCTACTGAAAGTATGAATAAGTTGAAGTATGTAAGGCATGACTGAAAGATAAGGTAATCTGTAATATTTGCATTATCATGTAGAAATGAATGTCCTTTGCAATTGTAGAGGAGTTTGCCAAACTGTAGCTCGTGGTCTGTGGCACATGGTTACATCTTTCACAGCAGAGATTCAGAACCTCCCTAAAGTCCTGCTTGTCTTATCTTGGACCTTAGAGGTGTCCCTCAGGCACATGGGGATATCAGCTGGGGAATACCTCTCCCCACACTGTGCTGTTCCCAGGCTTTGAGTGTGTTCATGGAAGGTGATGCATGCAGCACTGAACACCCAACATTCCTGATTGCACACAAGGAAATAAAGACCAGGTTTTTACCTCAGTCACTGATGAATTTCAATGCTTTTTTTATCTGTTGGCACACTCGGCAAATAATACAGACTTGGTAAAGAATCAGTCCTTTGTGGCATCAGATGCAGAAGGGAGCAAAACTTTTTCATATTTACAAACACTGATTTAAAGATTACTTTCATGTTGAAGTAATGGGGGAAGCACCGCTTTTCATCTTTGACATAAATGTCTTCAGTGGATGCTGCAGCCCAGCAATCATGGTGCAGAAGATGTGATGGGACAGCTGCTTTCTTCAGTTCTGCTTTAGCTGACATGAGTTGGCTTTCAGGAGTGCCCTGGACAGCTTGCTCCTTCTAGAGTGCTCACATCTGTGTTGGGTGATGGGCTAAGAGCATGACTTCATTATATATCCATTCCCAGAGCTCCTAAAGGACAGGTCTGAGGAAAAGACTTTGGACAGGATCCTGTCAGATATTATTGTAGCTGAAACAAAGATCCAGGAATGGTGAGGGCTGGTGTGCCTGTGACTAAGTATTGGTACAGTATTTAATGTGCAGGTTTTTCAGGGGTTTGAACTATTTCCCCTCTAGAAACGAAATGTTTGTACAGAATTTATTTAAGCGGAGATTCTTAGAGTTGCTTTAGGACACCTGATAACTATAGACCAAGTATAGAATCAGATTGTTTATGATTAATATTTAAACCTTAAAGTCTTCATCACAGGCTTCTTATTTCTGTATTTAATGGAGACAAAACCTCTAGTTGCCCTTTTCAATTTTGATGAAACCCAAATAAATTTCTTCAGGGATAAAAAAAGGTAATTTAGGGACTTTCACTGTGGGATTTGCATTGTTCATTTATGTCCTTTAATTACTGTCTGGCTGCTGCCAGCCACAAATTGCTTGCAGTATAGTTTTAGCCATAGTAATTATGCCATAATGTACAGGGCCTGGGGTGAGAATAAGGAAACTGTGTTCTATTTCTGTCTGTTCCTCAGTTTTGTTTTATGACACACATCAAATCACCAGATCTCTTTGTATGTTCATTTGTAAGCCTAGGAAAAAAATTCTATGGGTACATTTGTGAAATACTAGAAATAACTTCAGACAGTTAACTAACATGTTCTCCATGTATTTTTTTACTCCTTCAAAATATCTTTGTTTCTATTAAAGTTCAGAGGGAAGTAATAAATGAAAATCCTATTTTTTATATTTTTATGAAAACTCTCTTATGAAAAGGAGTTTCTGGATGCCATGGGTGAGATAAAGTGTAAATAATACATAGTGTGGAGTTCTGAAATGCAATTGGATGTGAAAGTATCTGCTTACTGAGTAATCAAAACAATAAATAATGCTTGGTATATTTTAGTTGTGGTCTTCTCTTCCCCTTTCACAGTGTAAAAGTAGAATAAAGTTTATCCTGGTATTAAGTTTGTGTAACTGTATGCGCTTCCATCCATATTTTTGGAATGTCTGGAAACAACATGCCTCCAAGAAAAATGAAATGTGATAGCTTGTTAACATCATAATTAATGAAAAATATATATTTGACAAAATTATTGTATTCCCAAGATCAGTTGTAATTAGTTGGAGACAAACTGCTAAATCTAGGGCTTTCTCTTTTTTAAAATTAACTTTATAGAGTATAGGATACTTGGGCAAAATGGGAGGAGGAAAAAGGAGTGATTCTTGTTATTCAGTCCTGTTTTAAGTGTACTTAGTCACTTTAAGTGCAAGGCTTTTATTTGACTTCTGCTTGAAAGAAAGTGAATTATTTTGGTCGGAACAACAGGAGATTTGTGATGCCATGGAACCTGACTCACAGGGAGGAGCTCCCTTCTGTCAAATGTACTTGATCACTGCCTAAGATACACCATATTAATGTTTACCCAGGGAGTCTATTATTTTGAAATGATTGCCATGAACAAACCCCAGCTGGATAGCAAGGAGCCATTGTATTGCACATGGCAATTGTTTTTTCTAAAGGCATATTTTGAAGTAGCAGAGTTAATTGAGGTCAACTGCTTGGCTGCTGTATACAGGCACAGTTCCATTAACTTGAGCTTCTTCTCTGGTAAACTTACCTTTGTATGATAAAAATTTATGGCCCTGAGGCTTTTTGGTTTTTAAAAGGATTGAGCATGGACTCTGACATATGCTTCTTTGCATAGTACAGGGAATTTTTTTTTCTATTCGGAGCTGTTTGGTCAATGCTTGATAAATGGAGTGGTGGGGAGAATTCTTAATGTGGTCACTTACGTCACAGGTAAAACGCATTTAAATTTATTAGCTGAATACATTCTGCCTGACCTAGTCAGTCTTCACTGCCAGCCTTCATTTTTTCTGTGGTGAACCCTTAAATGTGAGGAAGAATTAGACCATTTTCTCACTGCTCAATGGCTTTTTTGTCTTTCCTGAGTCCTCCACAAGAAGTAGGGTTGAGGGGAACATGCATCTCTGCATTTGAACTAATAGTGTCTGTGACTTGACTGAGTCAAGACCTCCTCACATGGTGGGCTAGGGCTGGGCAACACTTTCCTTGGCTCCACAAAGGCAAAACAGCCATTTCAGTTAGGTGCTGATGCCAAGTCCTGAACTGTGACTGAATGTTTATTCATGTTAAAACAAATACATTTTATGTAGACTGTGAAATCAGACACTTGTACTAGAATAAAGCAGGGAGGGAGAAGAGAATAAATCTTTCATTTTTATTGAATGGTATGCTATTAACTGTTTCAAAATTACACTAGTTGTGATAATGTCAGCATGTAAAAGCTATAAATCTAATGTTTAAAGGTGTATCTCTATATTTGCTTCTGCTAACAAAGGAGAATGAGATGAAGGACAGAATGATGAATTCTTTAAAAGACTCTAACTTCAGGTGATAATATTTAAATAATTTAGCAAACTTACCCATTCAATTTTTATTGTGTCTGGGTTTATTCTTTGAACAAAGCAATTCTGGAATCCTTTTGTAATAGTCTTTTTGAAAAAAAAAAAAAAAAGTCAAGGGTTTTGACTAAACTTGAATTCTTGGGCTAGTCCTGTTTGAAAAGTAGTGACAGCAGTAACTGTCAAGTGATAAGAACAGTTCAGGAAATACCACAATTAAGCTTACCCTTATTTAGCTGTGTTGGGAGCTATTTCCTTATTTCTGTAATGACTTTATGATATTCAGCAGAATTTTAGTTTTTCACGTGAGTTTCAATAGGTCACAATGTCAGTAGGTTGATATCAGATGAATTCCTAATGCAGGTTCTATACCTTAATTTTTAAAGATTTTTATTTGCTACTTGGCTACAAGTAAACAGTGCCTTACCTAGATATTTAGGTTTCATTTTGTCCTTTCAAAATGAGAAATGTCTTTTTCCTAAGAAGTAATTAGTGTCAAATGTGGAAATTAGTATTTAAATAAATTTACTTGGGCTTATAACATATACTGAACTATTGTAGAACATTAAAACTTCCTTTTGAATTGTAGTAATTGTGTGTGTGTATGTTTTACGGTTTGGTCTTAAAGATCTATTGTCCTCTTTGTAACATCAAATGTAATGATAATGAGTTGAGCATGTATATGGAGGGAAGTGTTACCCCTTGATTTTTCTTTTGTTTTTCCTTTGAAGAATTGCTGTGGAACATGTTCTTGGAAGGATGATATTTTCAGGTTTTGTCACTGAGCAATTTCTGGTATATTGATTGAGAATAAAAGAAAACATTCAATCTTTTGACATGTGATAATGCAAAGAAAAACAGTACCTGAATAAAGTACTAAAAGGAGACTTAAATACGTTATTTCATGCAAAGTGTGTGAATTAGGATGTGCTTTTTCAAAAACTTCCAAACTTAATGAGAGGTAGTAACTTGGTAGAATATGTGTTATTTGGAAATGAGACATCATCTTATCCACTGCTTTTTTTTTTTTGGGTTTTTTGTTTTTATTTTTCTCGTATGACTCTTCTGGGTCTTTTGTACCCATTATACTTATGTTTCCATGATTGAGCGATCACTTTGTACACAACTTCTTTAATGTAGATTTCTTTTTGCGTTCACACATTCTGCATGCAAGGAAAAGAAAACAAAGTTCAAAGACTAAACAGTAGCAGAAAGCTGAGATGGATTACTTAAATGTTGGTGCCATTTAGAATAGTGGTTCTCAAATTAAGTTTTAGAGGCCTTTCTGTTCTAGTTCTCTATCAGTTACAGAGTCTTCATGTCAAACTGAACAAATTCAAACTTTGAATTCTCAATGACACTTCTCAAGATGGCAAATTCTCTGAATCATTAGGTGATCTGGGAATTATGGGCCTATTTTTACTATTTATGTTGTAGAAACTATGGAGTTGGTGGCCATGAGGATGAAACTTTTGAGTAAGGGCAGAATTTTCTTTTTACTCAATCTATAGTTTTTCTAGAGTGTCTGTGAATGCAGCTCTTCTAGTATTCATTATTTCTCCTGACATTTGTATGTGTTTAATGTATATAAAACAAGCATTAAAGAACAGTTTGTAGGATGACAAAGACCAAGCCAGGCAATAAAAATGTAAGGAATGAAATCTGTGGAATAGATAGGTGGCATTATTCATGGTGTGTTGGGATATAGGAAGTGAAAAATTCATCACATGAATTCTGATGGAACTGATAGTCATAACAATGGTGGCTAATACAGACTGGACTGCAATATAATAATGTATGGTAAAACGTATTGAGGAGGTAGTTGTCGGGGGGGAGAGGTATTTTCATTTTTGCCACTGAACAGTTTGAGTTGTGTCACTTGAGAAATGTTAATTCTCGGTTTTATGAAAATGATAGCTTAGCGTAATGCATAATAAATGAATCTCGGCACATAACTCTCCCAAAGTAATTTCTTCTTTTAACATTCAATTGGAAAAGAAATTCAATTCAATGTCTTTCAACTGTTCAGTTTTTCTGTTTGATATAAGGAGCTTAACCTTATCATGTGCAGCAATCCCTCCCCCGTATTTTCCTGCAGGTAAGTGAAGTGTTGTGTCTGATCACTTTGAGCTGCTCCCCATACCTACTTTGTGTGCTGTTCTTGGGCTGGAGATTTGGCTATTGAAACAGCAGTAAATTGCTTTAAATTAACCAAAATCAGGAATGTTCAAGTAGGGTGTAGTATAAGCTCAGGAAAGTAATTATCCATCAATTTAGCAGACAGACCACTTCACTTCTCCATGTTAACATGTAGAAAACTCTAAATGCTTCTGTCTGTGACCTAAATATCAAGATTGAGGCTGAAAACTTAAAAGGATTGACTTGTTCACCTGTATTTATTTGGTTTCTCAGTCTCTCTAAAACTTTGTAAGACTATTAATGAAACCACATTGCAAGTTAAATTAATAAATTACATAGGTATGGCAGTCTTCACTTTTTATTGAATGAAGGTAAATGAAGTAGCCAGTAACTTTTTTTGTATTATGACCCCCAGCACTTCACCACCAATTTAATAATCTATAATTGCAAAAAAAATCAACTAAGTCACCACAACAAATAAAACAAAATTCTCAACCTAGGTGCTGATAAGAAATAGAAATTGAAAAGTTGAGGTGGAATGTGTATATGACAAAATTCTTTCTCATTGATAATACTATTATTGACTGTAAATAAAATTGGGCTGGAAGAAATTTACCTCTATTTCAGACATGCTAAAAAAAAAACTAACAACTTTTTTCTTCTTTGCACACAAGAAGATTTTTAAATGGAAAATTATTTCTTACATTAAGTCTACAGATGGATCATGTAGACTTTCTTGTAAGTATATGGAAATGGCATTTTTAATTGGAGGAGTGATTAATTTCCAATAAGTCAGGGTCTGTTTCAGTGGGAGGTGTGAAGAATGCTCCTTGGGAGACACAGAATCTGCCAGTGAGGAAAGGCTCCTCGCTTGTTAGAGGGTAATGGTTATCACCTAGAGCCTGGGGCTTTGTGTTCTTGCAAAATACTTCTAATTTTAAATATTACATCTTATACTATTAAGGACTCTTGCAAATGTCTTTTTTTTTTTTTTTTTTTTTTTTTTTTGTTTTTTTNTTTGGTGGAGGGACAGTTCTCCTAAGGTGCTTGCCTTCTGATTTTTGTTATTAGACAGAATAATTATTGTATAAAGAAGTATTTCTATATAAAGAGTTTTTTTTTTCTCTTACCAGTTTTAATTTAGTTGCATTGTCTACTTTAATTTAATGAGAAATGCTGAATAGATGTTCCTGACCTACTTTTTCTGTGCTGCTCATTATACTGTATATCTGTACCATGTTGCCTCTTTAGAGACTTTATTTTTCAATGGGAACAACTCCTTCTCTACTCCTTCATTGGAATACATTTATACTGCTCTAATCTAAAATTTACTTTGGCTAAACTAAGAAGCTGTGGTCTCCATATTGTCAGTCCTCAGAGAACATTATTTTCCCTTTTTATCTATTAGTAGGAAAGCCTTTGCAAGGAGATATTTTCTCCAGGGAAATATAGTCTTGTGCTTTTTTCATATTTCACTGACAAAACATGCAGCTATTATGAGTGGGGATACCTCGCTGTAGATGGATTCTCTTCTTCTAGATACGTTGCCACTATTTCTCTCACCCTCTGGCAAGATAAAGATTTTTTTTTTTTTTTCAGGATAGAGGAATGAGCTTTCCTGTATTTAGGTGCTAAATTACATGTGTGCAATTGTCCTTCTGCCCTCAAGGTAAGATCAGTCATAGCTAAAAATCACATCATGCTGTGACTTTATGACTGTTTTCCTTGCTTCATGAGTTTACTTCAGTAGAAAACTTAGGGAAGTGTGAATTTTCTTCTGCCTCATCAGAAAGTTTTCTCACAACTAGGAAAGCTGGCACTCGAGTTCGTCCTAAGCAAGGGCTAGTGTTGAATTTAGGGGCTCATCTGGAGCAACTGTTTACTGTGCCATTTCACCTAATACTTCAGTTCTCTAGATAAACTGTTTTCTGACAATGGCTTTCTCTTTCCTGCCGATGTGCTAGAATACATGGGTCTTACTCACTGGCTGACTCTCACTAATTCAAGGCACTGTTTCAGTGGATGTTTGCTAGCTATCTCAAATTCACACGGCTTAGTTTTCTCCTGTTACTTCTTTGTGGTAGACAGTAATTACTCTTTGCCACACATGCCTTGGTGGGGACTGGTATGGGCAATAATGCTTTACTGGTAGATAGCACAGTGTGGGATTTCTTTTGGTTTTTGTGTGAATTCACTGTTCACTTACTTATGGTTACAGGAATAGGTAGGGATACAATTAGGAAAAGAGACTTCTCTGTGTGTTTCTGTGTATTGGGAAACTGTGTACTAATCATGTGGGTAACCTTTGCCTGATAATGGGCTGGACCTGGCACATCTCTCAAAATCTCAATATATAAGAGATTATAGACCTTAGATTAGGTTAAAAATTCAAGGATGAAATAAAAAAATGAAAGCAAGCTACTTGCTTTTCAAAAGACAGTTCATACCAGGCAAAAAATGGGTTTAACTTGTGTTCAGAAAATATTTAGAGAAGAGAGGGAAGAAGATAACCACTATACCTTAGTTTAATTTCTTAAATTGTTTTCTGTCTGGCTGCATGTGTAAAATAAAATCAAAAGAGATGCTCAAGAAAATAGATAAAGAAATACTTCAAAAATACCATCTCTAGAGTTCCTTCTGAGAAACCATAGAGAAATGCTGTCCCGTCAGTCATCAGGTAGTTTTATTTTTCCAAAACCAAAGTCTGGGATCAAGAAGACTATTATGCTATTCAACATGTCTGTAAGTAGAGTGCAGCAGCTGCTGCATTACTTGGAAGTCAGCAGGGCATGAGACATTGCAGCACAACAGGGGCAGAGGTCCAGCAGTGCCTCTTGCATGTCTGTGTGTGTTAATGTTGGCTGCCTGGCTTGGATAGTCACAGCCATAGTTTTGGAGAGAAGCAGAGGGACCTTAGGTCCCTTGTAACCTTTCCTGCCTGGTGGTGCTGCTCTTGTGTGACTTTATGGAAAAACTGACCTGGAAGCAGCTTTTTGGACTTGCTTTAGCAACACTGTTAATTGCAAGCCCTGAAAACATATCTTCCAAACAGGAATTACTGATAGTCTTCTTTGTAGAAGTTGTGTTCCTTGTCCCAGTTCATATATGGGTCTGTGCATTAACAGGTTCAGTGTGAAGTTTTGTCTTGGGCCTGTGATGAGTGGGAATGGTGAGCATCTCACCTCAGGAGAGAGATAGACATAACAGAAACTTATCATGGTATGAGAGATTGCAAGGCAATATAAGTTATTTACCCAGTAATCATGATGGAGTGCTCAGAAGTGGGATGTCATGTTGAAGAAATCTAGTTTGAAATGAGGTGAAATGTGAATTTCATGCTGTAGAGAAGGCAACTCTAGGGCTGTCATTTCAATGTAGTTCCATGGGAGAGCAGAGAGGATGGGGGTGCAGCTCAACCCCCAGCTGTAATGAGCTTCTCTAATGATTATGAAATGCTTCTTCTGTCTTCCTACTTTCACACAGGGAGTGATACTGACAGTGCTGGTTCCTTTTTTTCCATCATGGCACATTTGGAAACCAAAGTATTTTTAGAAACCATTTTTTTCTTGTGTTCTTCATAAATGTAGCCTGTCCCTTTTGGAACATGTTCATATGCACTGAAGTCCATTGTTTTTATGAAAGGGCTGTGGAAAATGATGTTTTAAGGGAGGAAAGTAAGAAATAAAAGTGGACTGCTTTAATTTTTGTAAATGTTTTTTTACTGTCTTCATTTGGTTTCCTGCAGAAGACAGGTTCTGGAATCTGAAAAAGCTGAAGTTGTTGGGACAGAATTCATTCTCCCACTACCAGGATTGCTTTTTGGAATAAGGTTTCCATGAATATTCAAATTCAGAATAATTGTGCATATGAAGAAGAAACAAGGCAAGATGTAAAGAGTGTGTAGATAAGCACTGAATCAGTCCGCAGTGTTTGTAATCCACAGCAGAGGCTACAGTCTGAAGAAAATCTCAAAAATGCTATTGTTTACTCCTTCCATGCAGTTAACGTGAGAGTACAGGAAATAACAAGGTTGTTCAAGTTAATTTTGCCTATGATACCTCCCCTCTGTCCCCCTTAATGTTAATTTTCTCACTTAATATGGAATTATTCTTAGCAAAGTGGTAAGAGTGTTCACAAAACAAATGCTAGTAAAGGCTTAAATTATGGAATGTCTGTGCACTTTATCTCTTGTCTGTCTGGAATCTACCAATCTCATTCGTGAAACAATTTTTTTCTGTATTTTTTGAGATATGTTAGTGATAAGCTGTGTTTTTTAGCGTCAGTGGCCTTGTTGATGTGCCAGTTGGTGAGCAGTCAACAATGCGTGCAGTTCAAAGCAGCTCCAAACATTGTGCAAGGGGCAACATTGACATAATTGAGAAATCTGGTTGAGTGTTCTCTGACATACTTGGTTTCAGTCTTAGAGTTTTGGTTTTTTTCTCCTTGACTACTAATTCCATTTCAAGTATTGCAGAACTTAGTTCCTTCTGACCAAGTAGCTTCTGCTTATTCAGGAATAGGGGAAAGGCCAAACTAATTATTCGCAAATGCAAATTGAGTTAAGATCTGGAATGTGGCTAACTGGAGACATAAGAGATGGAGATGAACATATTAATAAAAATCGCACTTGAGAAGAATTTGAAAAATTGATTCAAAGAATTGAAGAGATATAGACAGAACTCTGGCTTGAAGTCAAGTGTTTCTTGTTACACTTGAACTAAATAAAGATGCAAAGGAAGGATACTTCATCTAATGTGGGAAGATAATTGAATAAAGATTTTGGTAAGCCACATAAACTACTGGGATTCTTACTTATTTGCAAATATCAAAGTGCTGAATGAAATGTATGAGAAACATCTACTGTTTTTCGAAGAAATGTCAAAGTTAGCAGTTATGCTCTAGAAATTAAAAGATGACTTTATGAGGTTGACAAATACCAGAAAGGCTTTCCTTGGCTTAAAGCTTCATTTGAAAATTAGGATATGTGTTCCACACTACTGCACACTTCATGACATAAAGTGTCAAGTAGAAGATACCCTAAACAGAAACTGCTCTGGTAGAAAAGGAGGAACAAACAAAAGGACCAACTGTGAAACAACACTTCCTATTATGCATGCTTATTGCTATTCACTGTTTTTCAGTTTTTCCCAGTGTTTCTAGAATCTTGCTTTGAAATAGATGGTAGGACCTCATGCTGATCTTTCTTTGTCTGCTTGGGGGAGAGTATATGAGTGCATCAGGAGCCATCATAAATGCACAGCTACTTCTAAAAGGTTATTAAGGAATTGCCTCAATATGTTACTGTTTTGAATCAATTCCTTCAGTTAGCAGTGATTTTGATCCTCACTGGAAGCTCTTTTAAACCTGAAATAGTTGTTTTAGAAATGAAAGCAGCCATTGGTAGAAAATGTCTACTTGTTTATAAATGTGAACTTAATGTTGTTACACTTGATATATGGCTATCCAAAAGCACCGCTTCCATTTTCTTTCACAGTATTAACATCATGAAAGAACTAAATATCTCTTAATGCATTAATTGTAAACAATTTTTAATTGATGCTTGAAAAGACCTTCTTTCTGCTATCCAGATAGATTGAGGAATAAAATATTAGAAATACATTGGAAGGAAGCTTGGCTTCAAAGTGGAAATTTAATATATAAAGGAACCACTGAACCACACACTTTCTTCTACAAATTCTACACATTATATAGTGTTCTTCTGCCTTCTGCAGTTTCTAAATGAAACAGTCTTCTGCACAAGTGTTTTCTGTTGCTTGATGTGTGTGTGTGAATGTCCACGTACCCAAAATCCCTGCTTCCCTGTCTCTTCTGCCTTTGTCTGAGAATATGGTTGTCTTGTGTGTCCACCAGCACAAGGGATGCTCAGAGGATGATGCTGGCCAGATTACGGCTTTGAAATACAAAAAGCTTTTACAGGGTAAAGGCCAAAAGACTGCTTGTTGTAAAGGATTATTGAGACATTGAAAATAGTAATTACAGAGAAGAAATGAGTCTCAAACTATACTGGGTGTGTGTGTGTGTATAAGAAAAGATTTGGTCCTTGTGATAAAATCCTGTACCAGTTAGAGCTTAAAGGACTTAAATGAATATTTAGTCATGGCTAACTTGTCTAAACTGACTGTTCAACATAATTTCCATAATGGAGAAGGAATTCAAGAAAAGATAATTTGAACTAAGTAGCTTCTCCAAGTATATTAGGCATACATTAAGTTCTATAAAAAACCTAAATGATGGGTGCATTGAGAAATTTACATAAAGTAAAAAAATTAGTCTGTAGCCCTGAATAATGCTTTCTATCACATTATTTAAGTCAGATGTCCATTGCAATTCAGAATTGTTATTCTCTGCAGTAGGAAAATATTAACAAAATCTTAGTTGTTCTTTGTATATAGCAGATGAAAGCAGATAAGAACTGGTTCAGGTCAGTCATACAGAGGAGTTAGTATTTCAGCAAAACTGATACTAATGATATATTGGTGTGCTGGATTGACCATGGATGGGTGCTGGATGCCCACCCAGCTGCTCTCACTCTTTCCCTCAAGCAGGTCCTGAGGAATGTAAGATGCAAAAGCTTTTGGATGAAGACAAAGACAGTAGTCACTTCAGAATTACTGTTACAGGCAAAAGAGGGTTGACTTGGAGAAAGCTACGTTATTGCTTATTGAATATAGAGTATGATAGTGAGAAACAAAGGCAAAAGCTGTACCACCTCTTGCCAGTCATCCCTCTTTTATTCCCAGGCTCCACTGCATTCCTTCATTCTCAAATCCTGTATCCAGCCAAGCAGTGCAGGGCAGTTGTTACCTGAGTGCTTGAATAAATCCATAAGAGCTCCTTCCACTTTTTCTTTGCTCCATGATGGGTTCCCCCCCAGAGTACTGTTCTTGAACTGCTCCAAGTGTGGATCCTTTTCCCAGATTACAGACAACCTGCTTCTGAGTGGTTTCTCCATGGGTAGAAGCTTTTTAGGGACACCTTGCTGGGTAGATGGAATAGCTCTGGATTAAGGAGTAGTGAAATCTGGGTATGGAGCTGTCAGTGCATATATATGAATTTAAAACTTTGAGTGCTTGGTGTTCCTCATCTATCTTTTTCAATTTTTATGAAAAAACTTGCTTAATGTGATTTAATAAGTAATAATTTTAGAGAGACCTTTCCTTGAAGCAGTGTGAAATATTTATGACCATATACTCAGTTTCATGTGGGTATAAACATCTCCATGCTTTTAACCCAGCCCTTCCCAAGGAGACTGCAGTTGTGTGTCTCTTCCTGTTGAAACATAAGGAAGACTTTAAACACGAAGAGGAGTGGAATTCATCACCCTCTGTCACCAACATAAAAACCTCTCAAATTCTTGTCTTCACCCAAAATGGAATTTGGATTTTGGAGTCTGTCTGGAGAGTCATTAAATTTGGCCACTTGCTGATCAAAAATGTCATTAATTCAGGGTCAGTTTTCTGTTAGAAAAAGGCCTGTGGGCAGCCCACATACAACAGTTGTGAGCAAGTGTCTGGGCTTGAGTGGCTATGGTGAGTGTCTTTGCAAAGCATGCAAAGAAAGGATTTTAATTTTCTTTTTAGAGTAAAATATAATTTGTGGTAGGTACTTTAAAATGCCAGGTCCTGAAAGAAAGACCCATTGCAACTATTTAAATTTCAGTCTGAACCAGATTTCCAGCTATGTAGGTACATGATGTCACTTCGCCTTCTTTGAAATATTCAAATAGGACTTGGTAGATCTGTTAACTTCAAATATTCTGGAGTGCTCTGTCTACATTAAGAGCTGTCTCAAAAATAACTACTATTTATTGTTCCTCATATAAATAGTTGGATTTATGCAAGAAGCAGAAACTTATTTTGGAAAATCCACCTTTTTTTTTTTTTCCCTCCCCCTCAAAGCTGATTCTCTCTATGCTTCCAGGAATCCAGACTGTTGATTCTGTGTGGTTAACCCTTGATCTGCTTAAGTACGTACTGTTGTTCCCATGAATACTTTAGTTTGTGGCTTTATTGTTACATGGTAGTGTGTTTCTGAAGAAGACTGTTTTAATGGAAGATCAAAAGTTACTGGAGAAATATTTCCCTGAGCATGCGTGTGTTATTTCTTATTATTTGCATAATCGTCTTCTTTGCTGATGTGTAAATCTGGAGCAGATGTTGCTGTATGCTTATATAGATACAGACTAATGGAGCCTAATTCTGCCTAGGCCCTTTGGACGCTAATTCCTTTACGTGCTCATGTCTGCAGCTGATAGGAGAGGCTTGAAAAGGAAAGCTTTTCTTAGACTTCCAATCTACTGGATGTGAAAAATCAGATCGTATTAATTTTCTCTTCCTAGCTGAAACTTCTAGTATGAATCTCAGACACTTCATGATGAAGACATATTTTCTCAACGTCAGCAGAATTTACAATATGCTCTTATTATTGACAGCATATTGTAAATATCAAAAAAACCTCAAAGCCATTTTTTTAATATGTTAGGCTGTCTTCGAAACTTCTTTTACTTCATCTTTAGGGCAGGTAGTGTGTTGTAGCCCGTGGCCATGGAAACAGGGAGGTTGCTGAACAGCAGTAATTGTTACTGTTGAGGGCAGGCTGTGAAATGACTTGGGCTAATTAGCTGTGACTTCAGCTGAAAGATGCCACCTTCAGGAGACTAGCCCTGGATCTTGCACTGAAATACTATTGTTCCTCCTTAAGCGAAGTCTCTTTTAACTGGACTGAGTAACATGGGTATACTCCAGGACTGAGTAACATGGGTATACTCCAAAGAAGCTAAGAATCTAGGGAATGCTAGGAACATTGTTCAGGAACACTTAATCGACTCTGTAATATTTGCCTCACGTTTATCAGGATTTATTCACCACCATTAACCTCGCAGGACTTGAAATAACTTTCAAATCAAACAAGTGTTGTTGAAGTGCTCAGGTGTTCTGCATGGGTGCAGCAAGCGTACAGGGACAGCAGGGACCTGTCACGGTGCCCTGGTGAATAAAGCTGCACTGAAAATTGTGTGCCTCGGAGTTCACGTGCCTTGGCTATGCTTGGGCAGACCATGAGAGCTTGGGGATTCTGCGGCCTGTAGTCCATAGCAGTTGCAATTCAAGGATTATGTTCTTAATACGCCTGAGCTGGTTCTGCATAAAACTAGCTCTTCTTTATGGTCAAAGTGGGTAGTAAATTTTCCAGATCCATGATGGTACTGGAAGTGATACAGCTGTTAATCCAGACCTGTGATGGTTCTTCTCTCTGCCTTCCTTGCCATTATTACTTTGTAACAGGGAAACTTACTAGGATGCTTGGAGGCTTTTAAAATGTTCTCTAGATTTTATCAGCTTTCTTCTAAAATGGAAGAAAAAAATGTTGAAATCGTAAATCTCATCTTTCTCTTTAGTTCTTCTTAGTGAATCCTGCATAATTCAGCCTTATTTTTTCTGGCTTGCTTACTGATACTTTTTCTTTAAAAGAATTGTTCACAGTTGTCTTAAAATCAGAGTGAATTGGAATTGCATTCTCTAAATTCTGTAAATGGGTGTTCTGCCACAAGAACCTTTTAGAACTTCCCACTATGTCCATGGAATTTGAACATGAATTTAAAAGAGGAAGCATCTTCTGTGCTAAATTAAGAGCAAAATACAAATTAAAACTTTAAACTAATATTTGTGTCCTGCCATTCTCCATGTATTGAAACCTCAATGATTAAACACCAATCCTAATAAACAGCTATGACAATAAGTTTAAATCAGGTATTGAATAAATTCCTCATCTTTTGATGCTTAGTGTTCAAAATAAAAACTGAGCGAACCCAACCAAAACTAAGAGAAGACCTGTAAGAAATAGTCACTGGCTGAACCTCTTCTTTCATCCCCACTGGTTCCCAGTTGCTGCCATTGTAAGGTAATTTTCTTCAGGAGTTTTGCTTACTCCAGCAATTAATTATTCACTGCCTTTTTTTTTTTTTTTTCTTTCCTCTTTTCATTCCTCTTTTCTCTATGCTTTCGTATCCCACTGCTTGTTTGGTTCACAAAGTATTTAATTTTGTAGACTATCAGAAGCACTCATATTTTAGACCAAATTTTTCTTCCCTACAGGCTTAATCATCAAATCTCAACATCTGAGGATGTCTGTTTTTTCTGGTTAGTTATGCAAGTTGTGTGGATTGTACCCCCTGACCTTTCATCCTTAATTGCAGCTCTCAGAGATATGATTTGGCACAATACTTAAATAGTACTGGTACTGTTAAGAGCTTTGCTGAATTTTGACATGGAGCAGAAGCCACAGATACAAGTGAATGAGGGAGAAAAGCAGCAATTCCAACCTTTGAAATGTAGGTAGATGGAAAACTCTAGTCTGGGTCTATTTTATGTTCCCTGCAAAAGGCCTTTTTTGGTGAGAGATGGCTTTGCAAGGATTTAAGCATTTAGGATAGAGCTGTACTAGATGTGGTCTTCTTTTTCCACTTACCAGCTGCTTCTGTTTATTTTCAAGGTACGCTTTTGACACTACAAGATTTTCTTTTTAAACATGTAAGATGCTTCATGGAAGCAGTCAGCCTCTCTAAAGCCACTTCTTCCATTATCGTAATCTTTTCAAAAGCTATCTAGTTTTCAGCTTCAGGTCTGAGTTAACAGGCTCTTCATTTTCTTCTGAGACAAATTGCAATCTCATCAGTATGTATTTGCATGTTTTCTCTTTCTCAATTATGTGAGAGCTGTAGGACTAGCCTCTGCCATTGTCAATTCTTTGTTAGAAATGAAGAAGCAGTTGATGTAGTATGTTGGGTATAATTCCAACTTTTCTATGACAACACTTATGCTACTGTCTCGGCAGTAAAATATGTGGCTGTATTGCCATTATTTATATTTTGAGGAAAGGAATAAAGAAATACCATGTAAAGTATGTTCATTCTTTTAGGAATTGGTCTTGTTTTCTGTGATTGCAGCTGTAGCTTCATCTCTTTGTGTGATGATGCACATAAAAACAAATCTTGTGGCATATTATAAACCACTATGAAACATTTTGAGAAAGTCATCTGGATCTCATTTGCTTGCTGAATTGTTGTTCCAGCCTGTGGTTCCTACTGTGAAGATGGATAAGAAGCAAAACAAAACAGTAATGTGTATGCCATCTAGAAGGAACACTAAAAACAGATAGTTAAAGCATGAAATCTTTCACATGTGGCTGATGTAAAAATCCTGCTGAATTAGCTCTTGGTTACAGTTGGGAGTCTGGATGTAGCAATTTCTTGTATATCTGTGAAGACATATAGTGTTGTCTGCATTAGCTTATGTACTTAGTGTGCGTTTCATGTTCAGAAAAACTCATAATAAATTATTTCACTGTTTTCTTCAGTAAATATGAACTAAAACTTGATTAATGTATTTTAATGACTTTTTTAGTATCTGAATTTGTATTTGATGCAGCTTGCAAGTGTTTGAAAGTTGAAAGATTTCAGTAAACCACTAGGCATTAAAATATCCAAGTTCTCTAATAGTGCATTCAGGTTATGGTTTTTTGACTATGGGAAGTTCTACCAAGGCTGACAGCATAAACTGGGTTGAGAGGGTCAAGGTTAAGTTGGTTGTAAAAGGAAAAAATATTGGTTCTATTTTGCATCCATGTCTAGGTGACTTGTATAAGTGTTATCAAGAAATAGAGACATCTGGCTTGATATCTTTTGCTTTCCTAGAATTGTATGTGTTTTATTAAATAGGTTTACTGCTTTAGTTCAGCCTGGAGGGTCTTAAGTAGTGTTTAAAAATTATTTAGAGTAAATACAGTTTTAAAAGCTACTGCTCTTAAGCAGTGGGTTTTTTTCTGGTTGTGGTTTTTAATGTGCTGAAGACTTTTGAGCCACTATCTCGGTCTCTTATTTTGAGATCTGGACAGGAGCTTTAAAATGTTACAGATCTGCTTTTAGCTGTCTCTTGAAGCATCTTTTATAAGTCTTGTACAAGAGTTCTTAGGAAACAAAATTATTGGGATACTTGTTAATGCTGCTCCAAATATTTTGATGTCACATATTATTGTCATTAGGTTAATGTTGATTAAATGGCATGGCTGGGACTAATACTTACATAATAAGTATCAAATGTTGATATAATTTTTTACATTAAGGCAATCATTATTTTTTGCAGGATGTTGAGCTAGCAGAAGATAGACTTCTGCTTTAATAAAAGAAAGATTGCAGAGGAATTAAAACCCATTTATTATTGCAGCATTTTGAATATTATCATAGAATGCTTTTAATACCTGCCCACAGCTTTGTTTGAAATTATCATTAGAATTGCAATCACCAGTTTCCAACATTGCTTTCTGTAGCTCTTGAGGTGTTCAAAGCCTGCTAATGAGAATTGAGACTATTGTTTTCTCTCTAATAATTTCAAGTTCAGTTACATCAGTCTGAGGAAAAATGATCAGTTTTCCTTAAATAACATCAGAGCCTGCATTTGTGATAACATATCATTCAAAGCACTTTTAAAAAGCTTTGAGTTGTTTCTGCCTCCCAGTCTCTGTTAGTTATGCTCAGCTTTTACTGTTTTCATCTTCCTACTTGTCCCTTTCTGTTAAACCTCCAGAAATCCTTCAAGTTCAATTCTCATGAAGTATGGAGAATTTCGTTTTTCTTCTCCATCTCTCTGTACAGCCTGCCCTTATGAATTCCATTAATGCTTGATGTAACACTTCCAGATGTATGAAGTGAATAAAATGTTTCCAGTTTTAGTTTAAAAAAAAAAAAAAAGTGGTAACATTACAGTTGAGAGGTGGAACCTTAGTTTTAAACTTGCTAGTGGCTGCCTTGCTCTTCTAGTGAGTTTATGTTGACAACTAGCTTCAGGTTTGCTTCATTGGATGCAATGAGCAACCAAACTAGTGGCTCATTTGAGTTTTGTTTTCTTGATTGCCAGCGATAAGTAAACTTGTGCTTAGATGGGATTATAAAAAGGACCTACCAAAGCATCTTTAAATGCTGGATAAAGCCTTTGTTTGAAACTGGATATATTAACTTTGATCTGGCTGCCGCAAACACAAACATACACACACGTGTAATTTTAACAACTCGTGGGAGAGTGTTGAACTTGTTCCTGCTGGAACATCATCAGAATTGTTAAGACTTAATTATATCTGCCTGCAACTTAATTTCTTTGCAGACAGTTCTTATTGATTCAACATGTTAAATCTTCTTTTTTGGCATGTTGATAGAAAGGAAGAAAAATGCAGAGAGAAATATATGGGAAAAGGGTATTTCCTACTAAGCAAAATATGGTAGTATAAATAATTACATTTCATTCTTTGAATTAGTTTTTATATATATTTAGTGTATATATATTAGTCTTTATATATATATTAGTCTTTTCTACCCCCACTTTTAATTAAACTA
Organism: Regulus satrapa; assembly: GCA_013396955.1. Lineage (NCBI taxonomy): Eukaryota > Metazoa > Chordata > Aves > Passeriformes > Regulidae > Regulus > Regulus satrapa. The sequence continues at coordinate 271,147 of VWZN01011832.1, forward strand.
GTACTCTCTGACTTCTTTAAAGGTTTTCATGTTAATTTGTAGGTTGCCATTCTAATTCAAAGCTCAACTTTGCTCTGTTTTGTTTTTTCTTTTCTCTGTTCTTGCAGAGGGAGCTGCAACCCTGAGCTGTGCTGGCACAGCAGATTAGCTATAACATGACTGCTGTGATGCAGTCTTCTTGCCTTTTAGAGCAGCTCAGTGTTTTCCAGTCTTTGCCAGTTCTTCTCAGTAAGGCTTACCAAGAAAATGCTTTCCTCTTGCTGACTTGTGTTCGTTCTTGTCATATCCGTAGAGAGGAAATGTTGCTTGGTTCTGTCTTTTGGACCCAGACTGGGTTTAGCAAACCTGATCAACTCCGATCCCTGTGTCCAACCAACACTTCACTTCCCTTAGGGGGTCTCAAAGACAGTGTAGCCAAATAGAATAGTACTGATGGAGATTAAAGCTGGGATCATGGTTAGGGAAACATCATGCTTGGTACTGTAGACCTTTTGGCACAAGAGTGTTAAAGAGTGCTGTGGTTCATATTTGTAGTGGAGTGGTACAGTGGTACAGCTTGCGGAGGTGGCTTCTGTTTTGTGTCATCAGTTTATAAACAATGTCATCAATACGTTTATAAATCTGATTTTATATAATTTAATTTGCTGTAAATACTTGCAAAATAAATGTAGAGGTTTTTGGGCTTTTTGTTGTTGAAGTTTGATGCTTTCTTTTGTGAAAATAGCTTTCCTTTTCTGCAGAAGAGAATTCTACAGTTATAACTTTCTATCTCTAGCTTTCATATTTACTGTGACACTGAACACACATTGCTGCTGCTGTGTTTGAGAAGCTCTCTGGTGTTTTAAAATTTAGGATTAGAAGTTGCTCTTATGTTAAATTTCTTTTGTGCCTCCCAGACTAATTAAGAATCCATTAACATGAACTGCTTTGCCATTTTTTATTGGTCATAGGCTTAGAGGTATAGAATAAAACCTTCAAAATGTATTTCACCTTTTAAATGGAGTCTTTAGGGAATAATAATTTTTGAAGTAATATTCTAATAATGGTAGTTCAGCACCTGGAGATTGGGTACATACACATTTCAGTATATAGTAATAGTGTGGGAGCTCTGCATTAATGTGTTTAGTTTTACTTTGATCCCATGCTGTGTGTGTGTACTTCTATGAAAGCTTTTTCGTACTGGGTGTGACTTTCACTTGTTCTGTTTGCAATTATTCACCTGTAAACAAAACTTTCTTGATTTTTTTGGTCCTCAGTCAGTGCTGTAAAAGGGAAAAGAAATCTGGTATAGTCCTGCGAGTTCCACGTGGAAAATATCCATAAATATCACCTAATTACTATATTCTGCAAGATGTTAAAAAATATGCCTATAAACATAACCAGTTAGGGAAAATAGCAATGATATAGAAGGTGTGTGCTGCCCTTCCTACTGCATTATTTAAGTAATATTCAGCATTCCTTAATACAATGTATATACAGGTAAAGAGCCCTGAGGCTTTTCAGTGGATGTGGATTTGCATAGCAGTGTAGACTGGGGATTCCTTTAGCATCAGGCTGAAAAACCCATAAATCCTTGAAGAAAACAAATTACTTCCATTATTGTTTCAGTTTTTGGACACTAAGCAATTGAGATACAGATCAGACACAAGATTAGTTTCAGAGAACTGATATTGATGCGTTATACACTCAGTGTATCATTTTGACAATATTTTACTTTATTTAAGCTGAAATCAGCTGAGTTCTTCAAGCTTTTTAGTCAGATTTGAGGACAGGCTTCTTTATTCCTCAGCAGGATGCTTTCTGCTGTAGTAGAGGATATTCTTTTGTTGAATGCTAGAATATACTTCCACTAACACACAGCAGCCATAAAGATTGGATGCTTTTTTGTAGCTAAACTTGACCACATCGCCACAAACAAACAAAAAAACCTCCTCCATTGGAAAAAAGAAAAAACAACAAACCCCCAGAAACCTGAAGGAGTTTATTGCTTTAAAGAAGGTGAAGCAACATCTCCAATGAAGGAATCATTCAAGAAATGTTTAGATACACATAATAAATTTAGTTTCTGGAAATCATCCATTGATTATAATTGAGCATAATAGACATACTTTCCAATGGCCTTCTCGTCTCCTATTTTTAAATTAATTTCCATAAAGTGATCTGCATTTTTTCTTTGCCTGAGGTGTCTATGTTTAAGTTGGTATATCTCATTTGAGTTATTAAACTTGATAGTATTGCATATTGGTTAAATTTGGATTATGGATTGAGAGGTTCCCAGAGTTGTGGGGTAAAGGCAGGAGGTGATCAGGGTGCCTTAGCTCCCAGCCACTCCCATCACAGTTGGGATGGGTGGGAAAAGAAACGAGGCTCTGTTTTCAGATCCCTGAGGTGCCTCAGTCCGTGAGGCTGCACAGTCCAGTGCAGTGGGGACCTTGTCCTTGGTGCCCACGAGCTCCTCCTTGAGTGAGCCGTCCCTTTCTCACACAAATTAGTGACACTTTTGCATTTGCCTATTGTTTGGTACTCCAACACACTACAGATTTCTGAGGTTTTTTTGCCACCTGAGACAGACTTTTATAGATGGGGGAGCAAACTTGAAGAGGAGGCTTGAATTGACCACGTGGCCTGTGGCTGGTCACTGTGCTTTGGAAATTGCAGTTTTTCAGAAGCCGGTGGGTGCTGTCAGGAGTATTCAGTGTCCTGTTTTGTTACACTTGTGGCTTCTTTTTCTTTAATAGAAACACTCACTCATTGGAAATTCTTTTACTCCACTGTCCTTGTTTTCCCCTCCCCTTCCATTTGTTTGCACTATTTTCCTATTTTTCATTCATTTACTACCTGGCTCTGCAGATTGTCTTACTTTGCCTTCCCAGTAGAGCTTTTCATTTTACAGAGTTGGGTCTGGAGCGATCCTTGCAAGAGACCCTTGCTGACTCCTCTGGGGGCAAAAACATAATGAGCAGGATCATAAGCCTTCTGTTGAAATGGGAATAAAGAGCTTTTCCCTCCTCTTACTTGCCTCCTTTCTGGAAGGAGATGAGGAAAACAAAGAAAGGAGATTGCTGCCATGGCCCCAGCTGCTACTGCTGCTATCATGATCATTTAATTGCTGCAGCCACCCTCACTGCTAGCACATGGGAGAAATTAACACTGATCAAAAATGTGAAGTGCATCCCCCCACTTTACATATCTCCATGCACAAGCAATAAATCAAAATGAGAACTCGGCAGAATTACACAACAGCAACTTGCTGCTCTTGGCTTAGTTCTTGGAATGACAGGCTTGGGTTGTTTTTAGTTTGTTTTCAAACATTAATTGATAATTGAAAGCATCATATACTGTATTACTACAGAAGTAAATTATTAATGTAAACAAAGCCCTCAGCTGCTTGTAAAGCATCTCTCATAAAACTGCACTGCTGTCTCTAAATGCCAGTGAAGATACACTAATTCTACAACAAATTACTCTAATTTATGGAAGTGTTGAATTATATCAAAGATCCAGTCAGAAGCCATCATTGTTCTGTAGCCCAGTGTTAATATATCTGTTTTTCCATTAATTGCATAATGACTGTTAACTTAATCTGCAACAGATCAATGGTAGTGAACTATGGAGTATGTAATTTCTATTGAGTAGTAAGTGAATGGAGTATTTGAACTAGCTCAGTGTTCTGTTGAAAAGGACAGCAATTGATTGATGTGGAAAAAATGAATGTGAGACTAGCACTACAGAACATGTGCAGATTTTTAAATGCCCTTTCCATGATTTTCTGATTTTTCATTAAGGCGATGGATGCTTGTAGGTCTCATGCGGAAGTCTGAAATCATCTCTGTCCATCTACAAAATTTAGATGCTGTTCGCTATTTTTTAACACTGTGATATTTCCTCTGCCCAACCCTTGTGACCATTCCTCCCTTGTCCTATGCAGAAAAAATATAATTATCTTCCTATGACTCAAAATATCAAATAGCAAATAGTTGGCTGAAAAATCCATTTAATTGAACTGTAGCTGAGTTGTTTGAGCAGCTGGTTTAGTTTTAGACCCTTTTGATTGTTTTTTTTAGTAATTTTTTTTTTTTTAAAAGGAACTTTAGCACTAAAAATGCAAACAGTCTGAGGTTAGGCATGGGATTTAATGACTCCTACCAAGAGAAGTTGCAACTGATGTGTCCAATTCCTCCCTCTGACAGAAGATAACTATTGTTTTGCATTTGAAAAATTACTTTTTAGCGTATCATCGTCTAGGCTACGTGTGGTACTTAATGTAATGGAATTTTGAGCATATCCTCCAACATCTGTGCATAAGGATTTTAAAAATTTTATTCTATTAAAATACTACCTCCTCTTTGCCTCTTTAAGAATGCAGTTAAGATAAATTTACTGAGGTTTCTGATAAACAGCTGGTGAGCAGCAGTTGGTCATTAGGAGGGAGCAGGGAGCCTCTTCTATGTTGTGAAAAGTTACTGTGACAATGACACTGTCTTCGAGGGGAGCAGCTTCAGCGTACCTGGCTGGCCAGAGAGAGCAGACCACACTGCCAGCTGCCCTTTGGTATGAAGCAGCAGTAAGGTATAGCAGATCAAGAGTTGAAAAATATCTGTGGCATCTTTATATCGAAACTTAACCTCTTCAGCTGTCAACAGGAATTTTGATAAAGGGAGGTAGAAGACCTCAACATTCTTTTGACTAGTGTTGCTACAGTAGTTGTTCTTAAGTTTGGTCTTTCTTTTTTCAAATGACTTGCACATTGAAAGAATGCAAATGATTTGAGAAAGCAGAAGGAATATGTAGGATATAGGCCATGGCTGAATATTTTGCTGTTCTATTTTATAAAAGTTTATACTGATTTTATTGACAGGTTTGTAAGATGCCTGATGGTCTTTTAATATTTTCCAAATATGTATGCAACGGGAGTACAGAAGTCTTACAGTATACTCATTTTCAGTAAAGTAATATTCTCTAAAACTGTCTGAAAGCATGCGTGCTTTGTTCTCAGAATTCACTGACTGTCAAACGTTATTGCTTTAAATTAGGCTCTTTTATCATTAAGAGGTTGATGTAAGACAAGCAGCCTTTTTTACTGTTAGATTTTCAAGATTTTCAAGAATTCTGGAACTAATAATTGTCATCAGCTGTATAAGGAACATCTAATATCTTAAGTTGGGTAAGAATTACTATCAGTCATTATTAAGCAGTGGAAGGTGGTGCTAGTAAGACAGTGAAAATGGAGTTGCATCACACTACAGTAATAGGATGCATTTAACAAATGGTTTTGATTTTAACTTGAATTTAAGAGCATTACGCTCCCACTGGCTTCTAGCTACTTATTCAGACTACATGCTTTTGTCCTCCTTTGTCTTTCTACCTTAATGTGGTAAGAGAGAAATATGATATCTTTCTGTGAAAAGTTTCTCAAAACAATTGGTTGGTTGGATGCTTAAAGAGTTTAAAGTCGGTTTGGAAAAGCCTCCATGATATCCCATCCATAATCAACAGGAACATTCCCTTGTTATTTGTGACTTGGTTTTCTGTGGTTTTGAAACATTTAGCAGAGGCGGAACGCTGCTGACCATGTGTAACTGTACAAAAGGTGTAGGGAAAGGAGAGAATTAAGTTTACTGGTACCATCACTAAACCCAGGAGCACTGATTAGTGTGGCTGGTAGTGGCAGCCTTCCAACTTGTTTCAGGTATCAAGCCTCTTCAGGACAAAAGAAGAAAACTTGCAGGACTATCTTTCTTTCTTGGTGGCAGTGTGGCTGAATTTGTGCTTATTCTATGAGTTGCTTAATCACATGCTTCCTTGGTCAAGAACTTCTCCTAATAACTGAAACTGAGTCTGAGCAGCTATTTTGTTTGTCTAAAAAGTATTCTTTCTTCAAAGTTGAGTTGGTTCCAATTTTGAACCTGTGATAGCTGTACATTGTACTGTGGTTAGTACTTCAAGTTAATAGGCCTTATGTCAACAGAAAGGGATCCTCTAGGCTCTGGCTGTATCAAAAGAATGGTATCCTTAGGAGACACTGTGCTGGCAATGCTGTAGCTTTGACCTGGATTCTTGTTATGCCATGATTAAATAAAATTGTGTCCTGCCACTTCCTTTCAATGTCTATTGTTCATTCCTCTCATAGCAAAGTCATTCATGTTTATCTGGTTTTTGTTTGGTTTTGAGTAGGTATACAATTTAGTCAAAGGAGCTCATCTGTACAGATGTGTGCAGCTTTCTGACTTTGTAGCTGTGCTTTCTTCAAAGATCACAGTGTTACAGGAAAGCAAAGACTGGATCATCTTGTCCAATTGCCCTCCTCAAAGGAGGGTCAGCTATGGCATGTTGCTCAGGACTGCAGGGCATTTGGTTTAAAAAACATCAGTGCTAGTTCAGATTGGTTTTTGCAAGCAGAATTGTAAATTGCATATAAGTCATAGTGAGCATTGAAGATTGAGGAAAGGTGGTTCATTAAAGCTGTACCTGCTTGGTGTGGGATAACACTTCACCAGCATTCCAAAAGCTGACAACTATCTACTCTAATAAAAGCTTTCTTGCTTCCTGAAAAAA
>VWZN01011832.1:277713-302891 GCA_013396955.1 Regulus satrapa
TTTTTTCTTCAAAAAAAAAAAAAAAAAAAAAAAAAAAAATCCAGATTTTAAGGTAATTTTCCTTTCTGTGCCTGAAATACATTTCTTTAAATGAATTATTAAAAAATACATGCATTTTGTTCAACTCAATCTTTTCCATTGGTTTGACATCTTACTGCTATTGGCTAGGAGGATGCTTCAAAATGCTTTTCAAGTAGTCTCATAAAATGATAGCAATATGAGTCATAGTACTAAAAATACTATTTTTTATAAGTAATTTCTATAACTTATGGGATTCTGTCTTGGCTTTTACTGCTGAAGACAGGTGAGGACCATTTTGTGTGCCAAGCAGTCTCCCCGAAAGGGCCGAATGGTTTTGCTGACAGTTGAGCTAACCTACTTCAGCTGGAAAGTGGGACAGGGTTCAGTCGAGCAGATCATTTCTCACACTGAGTTATTGACTGCATTTTTCTCCTCTTCTCTGGGAAATTTCACATGAAACAGAATCAAGTGTATGTGCAGTGTCCAAGACCAAATAAAATCTGAAAAGTACCTGAGATCTCAAAATGTTGTTGAGTATTGAGAAATAAAGTGGTAGCTGAATAATTTCCATACTCGATTTCCCATACTCATTTTGATTACCATTCTTCAACTGCAGGAAACAATCTAATATCTACTAGAAAGAAGCCTATTTGCTTTTCAGTGTTGTCAAAATTAGAAATATATTAAGCAGTGTGGGTCACAGTTTTTAAATCGTATGTTCTGATCCTTCAACAGAATGCTCAATTTTTTAACATGAACTACAGATTTTATTTTTTAAATCCTAATAATCAATGCATTTATTTGCAATGCTCTACCAGTTTACCTGTTTATTGTTTTTCTAGGTATTTTAGAAGTTTATTCAATTTCTGTTTTCTAGCGAGTGAAATAACCAAACATTTTAGTTTATTGTGCACAGGGCAAGTTAAATTGTTCTCTCTGTAATACGTGCCTTCATGATAGGCATGTCTGACATGGGAAAGCTCCCTGGGAATACAAAGAGCTTACTTGATCTGCCTTTATTTAATGGCTGAAAACAGAATTTCTTAGTGACACACACTCCCCTAAACATTGAAGAAGTCTGTGTTGCTAAGATTTAATGTCATGGGGATAGAAAGGCACTCTCTCTCTCTGTTCAGAGAAGCACTGATTTATTTTTCTTTGACTTACCATGACGGGAAATTTTTTGGGTAGACTTTATATTTCTTCTTAGAGAGAACTTTTTCCATCAAGTCTGTCTACATGAGGATGTGCAATTAGAAGGAAGAATGGTTTTTCTTTTTACTTTGAGCCAGGTAGACTAAGTAGTCCAAAAATGGATACTAGGAATGTCTTTTGCATGGTGTTTGTTCAGACAGGACCAAGAGGAAGAGAAGTGCTTTCATTACTTAGTGACTTAGGGAATATTAGCAGCTGAAGATTTAGGTTCCATTCAGCTAAATGCTGTAACAGTACACAGAAATATATAACTATAGTAAGTAATCTCTTTCCTCTCCATGCTCTCATGTCTTTACTTCTTTATTTCTTTCCTATGAGATAATGTCTGGGAATGTTAGACTTGCAATACTGTAAAACAATTGTAATTGGTACATTGGGGCTTACTGTGCTAGAAAAATGAAATAAAAATGATTTGCTGCACTGATATTAATGTAAGCTATGAAAACCCTCTCCACAGAAGTGCCTCTGAGGTAGGTGGCCATTAATAATGCTGAGTTTTGTGATGATTTGAAGAGAGCATTTTCTCTGCCTGTCAGGAGAGACAGCGTGAGGATTAACACATAAGTGTCAAATGTTTCATAGCTTTTCTCCCTCAGATTTTATGCAAATTCCATAATGATTAATTTGCATATTCCCAGGTAGTTTGCCTATCTTGTTTAAATGTGTGGGTTTGTTCTGAAAGTTAATCTTAGTAAATTAGGTTTTTTGTTTCAAAGTAAGAACAGATTGGAAAAGTTTGTTACTCTGCTTATGCCTCACCTTGATCCCAAGGGCATAGATTTCTTTTTTTTTTGAGCAAGCTGACAATTTGGGCCTTCATTATCTGGCTTATTTTTCACAGTTCTGCTAAGTATTAGATGCTTAACGGAGTTTATATGGTGGCAGTCATCTCTGCAATCCATTTGCTTAGGAGGTGCCACCAAAGACACAAGTGACATACACACTACCACTCACAACACACTGAAGTGTGTGGACCTGCAGTAAATGTTCAGTTGAAAGAAGTGACATTTTAGCAATAAAAATGTAAGTTAAGAATTGAGATTCACCTTCCCTTTCAACTGAGTTGGAAGCAGAGTCTTCAGCAGGTCTGAAACTGTGGCTCAGCAGATGCTTTCGATTTATGGTGAAGAGCAGTCTGGTGAAAACCCAGCACAGCCACAGAAGTTTTGATGCACAGGTAGTAAAAGCCTACGAGTTGAAAGTATGGAGAAGGGTGTGAGTAGGATTTATCTGAGCTATGTTTACATGAGCCTTTTCAGCATTTATTGTGAAGTTTGTAAACCCTATTTTATGATATCATTAGTTTTTGTTTGGTTTTCTTTCTTGTCGCTGAGGGCTCCTGAGCTCTTTGTTATCCCAGCTTTGCATCCTATTTTCTCTCCATAATTGCTTGTGACTGGTGTTACCAGTCTCCCCAAAACTCCTTAGTCCCATGAAATTATTGTCTCTAGAATCTTACTTTGCATTCATTGTCTGTACTGCATTGGTATTGGACAGTGCTGCTGTAGTGGAAAATGGTACATGAGCTGAGCAGCTTAATTTAACAGCCCTGTCTCAGTATACATAGTAGAGAAGGAAAATGGAACGAGGGAATTTCATCTGAGCGATTGTGAAGGTTGATGGAAGATGGCTGGCAGTGCAAAGCAGGAAGGTACTACAAAGAATAAAACTCACCAATGAAAGTTTTTCCCTGTCGCTGGTGACTAGAAATCTAATACTCAATATTTGGATTAAACAGCACAGCTTTTTCCAATGGGGTATATACAATCAATCATCCCTGGAAAGTGCTATTGACTGGTGTCTAAACTATACTGATTAAAACCATGTTTTATTGTACTGCAAGATTTTTTTTTTTTTCATTGGTAGAGGAATTCACGAGTGACCCAATAGATTACTTTTCTTCCTAACTATTGTTCACTTAAAATTGAGATTTAAAATGTAAATTTTTCATTGAGGATAATTTGGGTAGAAGAGAAAGACTTGCTTTTTATTCCCCTCCAGCTTGACTGCTGGCCAGTGTAACAGCCCACTCTGTGTAGAACTGTAGGAATTTAAGATGTGCAGTTCTTTGTATACAAACAGGTTCAGCTCCTCATAATCCCTCTTTTTGGGAAATACCTTGTTACCACCCTTGAATTTAATTTTAATGTTTTCATAGATACAACTTGATGATTGTGTGGTGGTGGGGGGGTTGTTGGGGATTGGAGTGGTTTTTCATGGTTGGGTTTGTTTGTTTGCTTGTTTGTTTGTTTTAAAGGAAGTTAAACCTGAATGAAACACTTCCTGGGCCTATTTTTTCTCTGTCTTCTAGTGAATAAATTTGTTGTCTTACTGTCTCAGTTTCCAGAGTCAGCCCATTAACAAAATGATACATATATTTATTTATAGCTTATAGGTGCAAAAGTGAAGGACCTTCTGCTTTTCAGGCACTCTGTATATTTAATACTCCATTCTGTTGATGGTTTTTAAAGGAATAGGTGTTCTTTCAATGCGTTTTCTCCCATCCTCCCCTTGAGGTAATAGATCCAGTCTCTCCTTTGGTTACTTTGATTTAAGTACACTTTTAACTACAGTAAAGTGAGGTGAAAGGTGGTTTTGTTTGGTTGCCATGAAAAACTGAAATCCAAAGTCCAGATGTCTGGTTCTAGCTCTTCTTGCTTGAAATTGTCATTCAGTGTTCTACTTTTAATACAGCACTGATTTTATCCACCTCTCTGGGTTTTAGGGACTCTTTTTTCCACAGTAAGACTGTGCTTATACTTGTTTTGTGCTAATTCAGGATGTACCATATTTTCTGAAAAGGTAATTTTCATAATTTGTTATTATAATTTTTTATTTACATTTTCATAATTTGGTTTGTGGTGTATATCTATATTTTGTTGCAGTGTATGCAATAAAGTGCAAATTCAAATAGCTTGTATATTATCTTTAACCATTTGCCTACACAAAATACCTTTCTGCCATTTATATTTTGATTTTCCATGGAGAGGAAGGTGTTGTGTGCTGCTTTGGACATATCTTTGTGATTTCCTAGGTAGCCTTCAGTAGTTAGACTGCTGTTATATCTTTGTAATTTTGGATACCAATTATGTCGCTAACAGTAGTGTTTACAGCTCAGGTAGATGTACATGAGCAGGACATGTTGATTCCAGTGGTTCATCAGAAATTCCTCTTTCCCTCTTTGAGAGCAGGGCTCAGGCAAAGGACTCTGCAGAATAGAAGAGCTTCAGGCTTTATCTAGACAAGTTTGTCTTCATTTAAATGCAAGTTGTACTCACTCTAGTCTCATCTGAATTAGGTACAAAATGTACAGTAACCTAGTTTTTGAAGGAAACAGGATTTTGTGGGAATAATTAATTATAGTTTTTTCTTCCTTTTTTTGAAGATGAAGCACATTACCCTTAATGTTGCTTCTGAGCATGACAACAGGCAAGAAGGCTGTAATCATAGTGAAAGGGTTCTTCAGAATTCACATGCTTGTTTGTTTCGGGGTTTTTTTGTCCTTTTCATGAATGGTTCAGAAATGTATTCACAAACTCAGCTTTGGAACTTGGAATAAGTCACGGTGTGTTCAGGGTGGAAGGAACCTCACTCAGAAAGTCTCTAGTCCATGTTTCTGCTTGAAGAAACGTTGGTTGTGAGATGTGACCAGGTTACTCAGCGCTTTATATGGTTGGCAGCCTTGAAAACTTACAGTTTGGGAGACTGCACAACCTTTCTGAGCAACCTCTTGCTCTGCTGGACTGTCTTATTGTGACAGTTTTCCCTTACATCCTTTCAGTAGCCGTCTGAAGAGACTAGGATTTCAAAAGGAGAAGGAATCTATCTCATGTTTCCTACCTCCATTTTTCTCCTTTGTAACCTTTCCTCTCCTTAGCTTCTATTTTAACCTCCTCTCTCCTGCCTCTCCTGGTGTTGCTGATGTGATGTATCTGTAACCTTTGAATTTCCCACAAGCACTACTCTTTAAAAGTTTGTAAAGATGATGATAAAAGTAACCAGAAAAGGAAACTAAGGGAGAGAATGCTTTAATATGAATGTATAAAACCATAATGCTTCTTTGACACTCAAAGCCTGGTACAAATGGAAAGCAAAGGAATATGCCATGGTTATTTTGTAGTTTTCCTTTTCTTTATAGGATAGAATAATATGAGTTAAAACTGTATTTGAAAGATTATGCTAACAGAAGCAAATGGGGTTCTTCAGCTCTTTTGAAAATAAATAGGAAATAATGAGGAAAAGATATCCATTGACATGGTGATTTGCCTTCAGCCAGAGTAGTGTTAAATTCTAATGTCACAACTAAGACTGATACAGGGTAGAACAGTGAATTGGGTCTGTTTCTTGTTAGAAATCAGGTTAAGATGGTTGTTTGTAGTCTTATTATTGGGACAATATGAAATGATAGATAAGCCAAGAAATAATTTTGAACTGAGAAGTAGTTTTGTTACCCAGATGTGTACATGGTGTCTTAGACAAGATGAAAATCAGAGATTATGCAGAAATCTTTAAAAAAGAGAAAAAAATAAAATGGGAACTAGATCATGTAATCTCATTTGTCTCTAGGAATGACTTCCATTCCTTGTAACATCAGTTTGGATAAATTCAAAGTATTTTAGAAGTCCTTCAAAACAAATTAGCTCCCAGGTGATTTAATACAGTTTAATACACTATGGAAATCATTGTAACTGGTCTTGTAAAAGGCAAATTTAGTAAGTAACCTGCAATCTTCGTCAGAGTGTGGTAAATTTGGGAGAAATCTATTACATTAATGTAATTTTTTCTTTTCTGTTTTTTGTTCTTTCCTACAAATCTGTCAACATAAAGAATAGCTGCTTTTCAGCTTTTTTCAAGCTGAGCAAAGGCTATTTTTAGGAATAATTGTGCTCTTCTTGATAAATGTGGCCTATAGAAAGTGGATGAGAGCTCTAGGCTTTGTTTTGGGGGTATCAGTCTTTAATACAGACAAAAATCTGAGGATATATAACTTACTAAAATCAGAATAACCATACATTTTTAAGAGATAAAAAAGTACTGAACTTTAGAATAGCAAAAAGTTTTCATCAGAAAGCTAGAGTGGTAAGTGGAGAACATGCACACAGCCCTGCTTATCAACACGAGACATACTTAATAAAATCAGAGAGGAGGTGTCAAGCTGTTTAAAAAAGAAATCTTTTGTTCTAAGCTGATACGTGTATGTTTAAGCTGCAGATAAACATTTGCTGCTCTGTATTTCTAGTTTTGTAACAAATTGTGCTGTGTATGCGGTGATTTCTGAGGTTTGAGCTAATATGCTTATCCTCACTGCTGTTTTGCAGAAGCCTTTAATAAATTTTAAGAAGTGAAGAAAGTCCCTTTGTACTTCCTTGTACTTTTGGGGTTTAAACAGGCAATGTCTACTTTTGTCCCTTTGTTAATTGTTTATAATGATTATGCAGTCTGATCTTCTACTTTTTGAACCCTTGCTCTATATCTCAGTTTTATTTCTTTATTCCTGAAGGTATGTTCAGTGGGTGTGTTTAATAGGTGTTTGTACTGCGTGCTTGTTTAGGTCTTGTGATAATCAAGACCAGCATGTGGGATGGATTATGTGGTTTACAGGATACATCATAGTTGCTGATTTTTATGCAACTATGATGCTTCTTAGTGACTCTTGGTGTTCTCTTGCCAGACCTCAAATCTCTGTCTTCTCTTGGAGAAACTGGAGGACTTCAAGACCTGAAATCCTTACAGGATTAAATATACATACATTGAAATAGTTCAAGTTTATATCCATGTTTGGTTTCTTGATACCTTGGTATGCAGTGGAGGAACTCTGTGTTTCATTAATATGGTAGTTATTAAGGTAGGGTTTCCCCATTTTTTTTTTTTGGCCCTGAAAACATTAAATGGATTATTACCTCAATAGCTACAGCCTCACTTACTAGTAGCTACAGGGGATGTAAGGTGTCTTTTAAAAAGAGGCTTTTTAAAAGTTGTGTTTTATAGGAACTTCACTTCTGCAACATGTGAGCAGCAGTGGCTGCAATGCCAAATGTGCCCCAGCCATGCTTTGTTGCAGGTCTGTCAGATGAATGAAACAGTATTACTTTTAGGGAATCACATTTTTGACTAGCTGTTCACTGAATTTTAGGATAAGCAAACGCTTTGAGCTCAATTTAAATTATGAGCAGCCACTCCCAGATTTACTACGGATACTGGCTTTTCCTTCCTGAACTTTTAAAGCTTATTTTAATTAAGCTGTTTTATATGTTTTTATAAACAAAACCCAAAGTCTCTGGACTCCTGTGCTATGCATATTGTTAACTAGGGTCTTCTGAGATATTCGAAGCATTTCTATGGGCTTGTCTTAACTGAAGGCTTCTTGTGTAATAAAAACCTTTGTACATACTAGTTGATGTCCATTAGTCCTTTTAAATGAACCAGTTCATTATTTTGTAATTAATACTTTGGATTTTGCTGGAATGTTTATTCTGGGATGTAGACATTTGCAATTTACTTGGGCATGTCTAGCCTGATCTCTAGGATAAATTGCAATTTTTTTTTTCAGTTTGGAAAGAAAAGCAGTTTGGAATTGCCTATCTGACTTTGGCAGTTATATTTATGGCAGCATAATTTGTTCAGTCATCTTGAGTTTAAAATATAGTGTAATGTGACAAACTTACTTAACACATGCTTAGAAGAGGGTATGGGGGAGGTAATTGAAGAAATGAATTGTCATCCTTTGGGACTGGGATACTAATGCAAATCTTGTGGGAAGGGCTGTGTTGGTGGCTGGGGTTTGTGGGGATTTTTTTGTGTGCATGGGGTTTTTTTTGGTTGTTTGGGGAGGTTATTTTCTTAGTTTGTTTTGTTGTTGTTATTACTTCCTTGTGTCCTAAAACTGTGTAACAGCTTTTTAAATTACAATTACCTAGGCTATCTTTCTAAAGTACTTATTTGCCTTTTTTTTTAATTGCCTATTTTGAAAGGAGATGCTCGAGTCCCGGCACTAGTATTGAAGTGGGACAAAGGGCCTTGCTAGCTGCTGAGGATGAGGGCAGGAGGTTTGTGTCATCACGGTGGGCTCAAGTCATCAGAATAAAGTGCTGTCCCACCTCTGGCAGTGGGGCAGCTGCCTCTGATGTGCTCAGAGAGCAGTAACTCATGGAAGTTGGCAAGCACTTCCCTGCTCATGGAGAGGAGAATCTTAGCTACAACTTTTCTTCATATTTTTTCACAGTGTCTCTTAAGTTTTCCTCCAAAAGAACACTTTTATTGCAGCCGTGTTGGGAAAATGAGTCTTTAGGGTTTGGGGGATGAGTCCTTTGTGGGATTTGTGCCCATAGCAACACGCAGTGGCAGCTGTGAGACTGCAGTGCCACTGCTGCTCAGCCCTCTGCAGTGCTGCTTCTCTCGGCATACTGACCTAGAATACTGCCCTAGATCTGTTTCAGAGGATTTCTTTAGTTTTCCCCTTCTAGCTTGTCAGAAACCCCCTCAGGATGGTAGGTAGTTGCAGTGTGATAAATGAGCTGCTAATTAGTTTTCTTCTAGAAACATTATTTCTTACCTTTTAAATATTTTTCTTCCCTTCACCTCTCAACACTTTACTTTCTCTGACACCTCATAAAGTTAATTAATCTCCTTAAATCATCTAATTTCATCTGTGTAAATACAGATCCTTTAGGTTACTTTGTTGCTTCCTATTAAATTTTAGCTTTGCACAACTCTAAACTAACAAACTTTGGCAGTGTCCTTTCATCACCAATTTTTTTGTTCATTGCAATGTTTTTGTTGGGATAAATTGCAACACTGAGGCTTTCATGCACAGTAATTACTATCAAGTCTCTTCATACCGAGATCTGTCAAATATGGAATGGTGACTGTATTTTGTTTTGGTCTCTGCCAAAATGAGAGACATAAATAATGTTCTGAAATAGGAAGGGATGCTGATGCCTGGTCAGAAGAGGCATTCACCTTTGAAATGGTCAATATAATCCAGAAATCATGACAATCTCCTCCTTGTTTAATGATTTACATGGGACAATTCTTCTCATTGCAGTCCCATTCTCTGCGAACAAATGACAATACTATAAACAAAAAACCACAAATAAGCAAAAAACCATCCTCAAATTCCACCAGCAATGTTAACCACCACTTGCTGATTGCCTTTGGGTAAGAAGTCTGGGAGGCCAAAACCAAAATCCTTTTGTTTCAACATTTCTGAATTCAGCACCTCTCCATTCTTTTCAGATTTAAGGTCCTCTGCAGTTTCCTTTATGGCAGCAGTTAACCTTCTGTCTGGATAAATATCCAAATCCAACTGTGTGAGAGCTCTAGGCTTGTCTTAGCATTATTGGGTGTCATTTCAGAATGACAACCTTAGATTTTCTTAGGTTATTGTAGATTCACCCCGCGTCTCAGCTGCACTTGCCTAGTGTGGGTTATCTGTATTTTCCTCTCTCTTGAAAGCAAGTCCTGGAGCCATCTCTGATTTGATGAACCACTTACATTCTCAGATGAATTCTGTCCTGAGAAGATGCTGTTCTAACCATTCTGTTGGCACTGAATGTTTACACTTGCCTCTCTAGGCAAACCTTGTATTGAGAAGATGCTAAAAATATTTAAAAATATGTATGCTTCCAAGAGATTTCTCACATAATTGCTTCATTTCTGTCAGGTAAAATATTTTATTATTTCCTCCTTGCCTCAGTATTCTAACTTCTGTGGTGCTTGCTTTCTTTTGCCTACACTGGAGTTTTTGAAAACCTTGTTCCTATAAGCATTCATCATTCTCTCTCTTGCAGAACCTTTCTGCAACTTCTTCAGATTTCTCAATTCTTCCACTTCCTTTTGTGGCTTCTTCCAAATCTCTCCACTTCGGCTCACCCGACACCAAGCTTTAGAAGAATTTGCTTTCATTATTTGCAAAATTTACTCTGTCTTGAAGTATTTTCCCTTTATAACAGACCTGTCTGTTTTTTGCAGAAATCATTGAAGTTGAATGATTCTTGAGTTCCATTGCCCACCTGAAGCTTAGTTTGCGGACACATCACCAACCTCTTAGCAATAAAGAAAGTACTTAGATATAACCTGGGCATGGATAGACAGATACTCTAAACTGTGGCAGTTGATTTACTGAATATTTAAAATCTCATTAAATGATGTTAGGAGGTTCTATTCCAGCATCTTAAGTAAAATTTGGGATAGAAAGGTTTCCTTACGTCACTACCTGGATTACAAAGCAGACATTTAAAAGCATGACAGTATATTGACAATAAATGCAAGTATTGTAGTGGGGCTATTAAAGTCTGGAGAACAAAATTCAGATTTTAACACATATGGTTTCACCAGGTGACTGTATTGTATCCAGCATAATTTTCCCTACTATAACCACTTTTGTTTTGTCTTTTTTTTCTGTCAAAGCCCTGCAAGTGTAAAATACTGAAGTCTGAAAATGTGGTTTTCAAAACTGGTTGTAAAGAAGTAAAGAAGAAGCATTGTTTGGCAGGAGGTAGATTATTTCTTGAGTATAATAATCTAGAATAAGAATGATGTGTTGTGTTGAATGCCGAGTGGATGCAGTAGCATTTCACTTTTACTAAATATATGATGAGTGTAATGCTTTATTCCCAGGGTGAAATCTGAAACTCTGAGCTGGAAACAAAATCTCTAGCTGCTAGTTGTCTAACAGAATAGGTCTTTCACATTTAAGAATGTGATTTTGGGGCTGCTTTTAAGAACCCTACTTATAGTGGAGAAGTTTATTGTCAAGCGTTGATCTTTCCTTGGACCAAACAAAATTGTTTTGAGTTTAAACTTAGATCCTAAAATTTAGTACAAGTTAACTTGTTGCCTATGATATCTCTCTATATGATACATAANAACCACAATTTTCAGGACGTGCTGAACATTATGATAAATTTGGTTGCATAGTGTTTTCTTAAAATTGTTGCTGAAAAAGAAATATCTGTTCTTTTCCTCTTTACTTTTCACAAGAACATAATTTAATTGAAGCTTTTAATTGAAGTAGTGTACTTCTGTGCAAAAGTAAGATTAAATTCTCCCAAGTTGTTAGAGTATTATTTTGTGGGAGAAAGAAAAATGTTTTTTTATAATTATGCATATATTTTATGCTGGGATTTCTCTATAATGTGTTTGGTCTTTTTGGTACCTTCTAATCCCAGCATTTAAGAAAACACTGGCCAGAGGTAAATCAGTAATTATGATTAAATAATTATTGAAGGAATTCTAGATCAATTAGACATGGTCTAAAAGCACGTGATTTGTCATTAGTATGTGTTTCTAATGGTGTGTTCATAAATGTTTTTCTGTTTGCAGAGAAAATGGATCCTTTTTTATTTGAGGCTTTGTCAAAATCAAAGGGGGAGGGGGAAGGACTATCAACTTTGCAAAGAAGGTGATTTGCATACTATTACCCCTTATTCTTTGCTTTCTGTCAATTTTTAAGCTTGCTATGACCTACTTTGTGGTCTCATGATGAGATTAGGAGTTTCAGTGAATTCTCTGTTGCAGGATACAGTAGTTTCAGCACTTGTGTTTAAGTTACCACTTTTGTTTTACAGGGAATAATGCATAGTTTCTTATGACAGTTTGAATTCCTTGATTCCTTTCCTTTGATTTGATTTTGATTTTCCTTGGTTTTTTTTGATTCTTGGGTTTGGTTTTTTTTTTAATTGTTTGAGGGTTGGTTTTAATTATTGCTTATTGTTTATTAAATAGAGAATACTATCTTGTTTTCACTGTTTTAAGTTTCTAACTTATATCAGACAAAATATAGCAGTGCAGGTTTTGCATTATCCTCCCAGTATCAGACTTATATTATGAATTCTGGGGCCAACTCAGCTGGAAACATTTTTCCTGTGCCAAAATGTTGTAGGTCATTTCCACAATATTCCTGTTGTCACCTCAGCTTTGTCAGAGTCTGGTAGTTGTTTATATTTCTATCATGTTAGGTCTGCTGGAAATACAAGAAAAGTAAAACCCACATTCATGAACCATTGCCACTCTGGCATTTGGATATTTGTGGTTATATGACAGAGTGTAGTGTCCTGCAGAGACACCAAAATGACTCTGAAAGAATTTTCTTGATAACAAATTTAAGATAAGTTAATTTTCTCTGATTAGTAGACAGGAGTTAATTAGCCTGCTGAGAAATGGGTCCAGTAGTATATTTTACATTTGGACTCAATCCTAAGGGTCCCTTTCAAGCTAAGTGGTTCTAATAGTGGCTATTTTGCCACTAGTGCTGCTATTTCAAGCTACTTCAGTAGGAATCAGAATATATGATTCTACATGGATCCTGTCTTGTAGTTTATGAATAATTCATAGTTTTGAAAAGCATAAATTATCAGTTTCTTTTCATTAGTAGTTCTATAGTTTAAAAAAAAAAAAGTATGAAGTGCTAAATTGCAAAATATATGCTTCCAAAGATGGAAAGCAGAGTTGTAACAAGGGAGGAGACAAAACTGGAGAGCTTTTTTCTCATTTACTACTACCCTAAATTCATGAGGAATAAGATAAAATACTTCTATCTGAACTGTTCCAGTTTTTGCTCTGCTATATTTTGGGTTAGCCTTTGTATTGCTAAAACCAGAGACCTTTTAATTTTCAATAATTTTGGAACAAATTAAATACATTTTAAGAATTACTGAAGGAGAAAATCCTACCCCAAACCAGAAAACTCAGAACACCCTTGTCCTGTCACCTAATTCCACTCCCTTGTTCTAGCCAGACAAGTTTTAAATAGGGCTAACTTTAATGAAACCAGGTCAACCCTGAATATTTAATGTAAAATCCCTCTTCCTGATGGAGTATGTTCAAAAACCGAACTGGGCAAAGCAGGTTGGAAGGTTGAATGGTTAAGATGGTATTTTAGTCTTTGGCATGTACTTGCCCTACATTACAATAACTCCATTGATCAGTTTAGTATTTGAAGTGGTGACCCATCTTCACACTTAATGTCAGGTCCTTTCTGTATCCCGGGTACTACTGTGCTGCTTTTACAAGGGCACAAATTAAAGGTCTCTTCAATTTAATTTAATTCTAGTTTGTCTATCACTTCTTGATCACCCTATGTGTCTGTCTTGGTGGTTTTTTCAGTCCTTACAAAGGGAGGGTAAATAATTGGAATAGTAAAATAGAAATGGTAATGTTAAGATGAAAATAAACTTTCTGGAAAGGTGAGGTGTTGGTAGAGTTATTTCCAGATGAAATTCATAGCATGTCTTCTCATGTCTAATCCAGTTGAAACGCAAAGGCTGCAAATTCCACAAGAAGTACTTGAGCAAGAATATTCTGTTTTGGCTCACTTGACATCTCCCATCCTTTTTGGATACTGGAAGCGTTAAATCACCTAATTTCCATGCATTTTAGAAAACAAGTATGAAAAGCCATAACACTTCACTGATTTTGCTCATATATAATTTCCTTTCTCTGACATCTCTGTGGTTTATATGCAAGCTTTCAAGGATTAGGTAGGATTGTGTTGATCACATAATGGTATCTCTTTCTGGCACAACAAGTAACCAAACCACCAATGACTGTAATTATCATAGCCATTAACTTTACTGCTGTCTGGAAATAATGAATTTCAGTCTGAGTGCAGCAGTGATTGTTGGCTAACCTTTCTAGCAATCCTAGTGAAGTGGAAAAGGGATTCCTTTTAATTTGGATGGTAATTTTAGAGTTAATAAGTACCATATTTTTAATAAGTGAGTTGAAATTGTTTAAGGGAGTTAAAAGCAAGTTGCAATATTTGATGTGCCTCTCACTTTCCTTTTCTTGATCAAGTTTAAGTGTGTATTGTGCTGCAAATCCCTTCCTGCTCTCTTTATTCCTACTTTCTTTCTGCAAGGAAAAATGACATTTTTCTTTGATTTGGTCCCTTCAATTTACTGTTGAAAAAAGGTAAACCCATTGTAGGTTAGGTATGTTTTTGATTATTTACACACCTCCAATTGTTTTAATTAGTGAGTGGGGTTATGATGTAGATCAAAAACTGCTAAATCAAATCCAAAACAGTGTTTGTTCATTTATGATACTCCAGGGATTCAATATTTCATAGGGTCGCACCATGTTAAGGGTTGGAATGGACCTTAAAGATCAGGACCCACGGATGATTGTCCTTGGGTCCCACAGCCTTGTGCAAGTTTAGATGTACAAGTCCATATGTATTTGACTATATAAATATATCTATATCAATCTACCTCCATATATATGTGTATATGTATACATCTTGACTACTTAAATTCAGAGTTCTTGGGCAAAAGACTTCGAGAGAGGGGAAGAGAATACTGTAGAAATACTATATCATATAGTTTTTCTAAAGTCAGCTGTGACTAAGTAAAATTACTGTTTTTAAATATGTTTGTGCTTAACCATCTTCAGTTTCACCATTTGGTTTCTCAGCAACTGATTTTTTTTTCAGTGCCTTTGAAAGTCTTTTCTTTAAAAGGAAGAAATCTTTGTATAGTAGACATGCCCCATAATGTTCATCTTATGGACTAAGGGCTTGTTTCACTCATTTTTAAGAACAACCTTATGGTATTCTTTTCTGTCTAATTTACTAATGTTTGACACCTGTGTTTTGCTACTGAAGCTGAAGCTGAGATCAGAAACTGCTTGGTGTAGTGTACAGACACTGTAAAACTATCAAGCTGAATCAATACACTATTCTCTGCATGAGTTTCATATTCTTGTTTCAGAAGGTCTTTTCAAGCATGAGAGAAAAATAGTTTTCGTCATTTCCTTACTTTAGCTCCTGGATAAAACCCAAAAAAGGTCTATGCTGTTCTATTGGGAGACTTAATTGTAGGGAAAAAACCCCACAGTATTTAAAAAAAATTAATTATTTAAAATGAGTGTGTTAATTCTGTTAGGTGTGGTGTGATGGCTCTCTGTGACACTGTGGCCAAGTGTAGCCCTGGAATTGCTGTCTGTTTGCTGCCCCTCCCTGGGAATGGTCCTTCCTAGAGAGAAAGATCTGCACATCTTTGCTGGAGGTCTTAACTTGACTTTTCATTTCCCTTCATTCCCTGCCTTGTCTGCCACATTCAAGTGAAGTTTGTCAGTGTCTTCTTCTTTAACTCTGTGAGTTTTGTAGCTTTATTCAGTGCAAAACAAGCACGTGGCATTTGGCTTAATGGCATGGACTGTGGCCAAGTGGATAGATTGCAAATCTCCTTAATTTGTGTTAGCTTATTTCAGCATTGCTTCTAACCTGCTGGCAGACACTGGATTGACACAAAAGTCTTTTTACCTGTCTTTGCCAGTTTTTCTTAGATACAAAAGAGAGTTTTTGTTTTTAAGTTTCAGGAAAGAGTCCAGTATGTTTTTTTCAACTGGAGAAGGGTTGAAAAATACCTTGATACTTAAAGACAAGAAGTCCCTGTGTCTGGTTTGCCTGGCACTGCCCAGTTGCTTGTCAAAACCATGATTAGTTTCACTCAGGAAGTATTTTATGGTGCCAGATGATAGTGTGTATCTCACAGTATTATTTCCTTAGAACAACATAATTGTTTTTAATGTTTTTCTACACCTGTCGTATCTTAAAGTATTCCTAGGTTTCTGTGCCAAATTTAGAGGAAGAATAGAACAGTTAACAATGACAGGTATTTTCAGTGACTCTTCTGAGGTGGTAAAAACCAAAAGAACTATCTTGTGGCTTGAAATACTCTTTAAAAAAAAAAAGGATAAAAGTTCAGATGAATCAATGAATCGTAAAGATGACTGTTGGCTCATACACTTCTTTCCCCCATCACGTCAAACAGAATCCTCCCCTTGTCAGCAATCTTCATTATCTTAATTGGTTGCATATACTTTTAAGGTATATTTTTCTCATGTTCTTTTGTGCATTTGTAAACAGTTGCTCACTGAACCTAAGCTCTCTTCACCCC
Source organism: Regulus satrapa (assembly GCA_013396955.1). Lineage (NCBI taxonomy): Eukaryota > Metazoa > Chordata > Aves > Passeriformes > Regulidae > Regulus > Regulus satrapa. Next base: position 293,850 of record VWZN01011832.1, read on the forward strand.
TTATTTGGGAGTAACAGGCATTGTTCTTAAGGAAGCATGAGTAGAAATTGAAGGCTCTGACTTTTCAGGAAGACCCTACATTTGGATTTTTGGAAGTGCACTGTGCCACAGAAACGCTGTTAAAATTATACACCCAGGTAGCTTTTTCAGAGTTTTGGGTAGGGAAGAAAAGTGTATTCACTTGTTACATTTCTGTTTGGTCACACATTTTAAAATAATTGTAGGATTTCTTTAAATATCCCTGAAGTTTTAACTTTACGGAGATTACGGATTAGAGATGAAACCCTGCAGGGCTAAACACACTGAATTCTGCTGGCTCAGCTGTTGAAATCACGCTGGAAAGTGCAGTGGTTATTTCCAACCATTAAACCTAATAAACCAGCTTAAAGCATGAGTGGGATGTTTAAACTTGCGTTCAGCTGTCTCTGAGGATTTTCACAGGAGGAAGTAGTTTTGCTTTACTAGTCCTGATAGCTGTATTCTAGTGTGTTTGAAATGCCTCCCAATTATACTAGTTCAAGGAAGTTCTGCCTCATTTAAGATAAAAAAGCCATACACCAGGGTACTTGTAAGTGATTTGTAATCATCTTCCTTAGTTGGACTTAAGTCCACACCTTGCCAAATGTTCCATTCTTTAGAGAGATTTTCTGATATTTTTAACTACAGAGAATTGTCTGGTCTGTGGGACAGGCTACAGAAGCTCACAATTATGGTTTATTTTTCTTGTTAGCGAAATTGCACATTTTGCTTATTGCATAAGGGGATAAGGTTTTTGTTTTATTTCTGAAAAAACAGCAAATTGCAATAATTTTTGAAGTGCAGCAAAAAAAAATTAATAAATGTTTTTTGTTAGTAGCAATGTGGTTAAGGCTCATAGCTTACAAAAGCAGAATAATTTATGTAAGTATAAAATTCTATAGAAAACATTGCATGAAGGCTAAAGTCAAAGCAAAGAAAAGCCTTATTGGTAAAAAGAAGGTACTTGAAATGCATTTATAATTATATGGTTGAATGTCAGAGAAATGCAGCTTAGCAGGAGACTAAAACTCATCTGGAATACAATACCAGATAAGTGAAAAGCAATGCCATTGAAAATTGCAGGTTATGTTGATTTTCTATTATGTTTTGTGTTTGGTTTTGTGTGTGTGTGTGTATGATTTTTCTAGTGTGTTTGTTTTGGTTTTTTTATAATTGCCTTCTACTGATGGCAGGTCAAATATAGAATTAAACCCTACTCTTCCAAAGGAAATACAAGACAGCATACAATACATGGGAATTGTTTCATCTCTATGACCAGCTGACAGACCCGACTTGGTTGTGGAAGAAGGGTGTCCTTCCACTTATATTAGTGAAAAAAAATTATGCTCTGCTTTTCTTGGCTTCCTGGAATGCTATTTATTACTTGAATGGGAGCAAACAGTGCAATTTCAAGGGGAAGCCAGTCTCATTTACCAAAGTCTTTGATATACGGAATTTTTGACCTACTGCACTGTCATCCACCCATATTCCTTTCTTGGGTGCCTCTCATAGTTGCTGAAGAGTAATTCTTTCAGCTTCCACAATTGTTGTCCTTTATTTGCAGTCCATAAGACTACAGTTCTTCTGAACTTGAATTTGCATAACTTAAAGTTTGCTACTTAAAGCTTGTTCAGGACTCTGAAATTATGTCCCCAAGTTCAGAGGAGCATGTTGTGTTACAATGCTTTTGGGGAGGAAAGAGGAGAATAGGGAAATTGTGGTTATTAGACTTTGGACCATACTCACTGTTCTGACATTATTATTCAGCATTCAATTGTAAGCCCATACTCTTGTATTCAAGGCCTTCTTTGAAATAATTGTCATCCTATTATTCTGGAAAAATTTAACTGTTTTCTGGAAGATAGCTCCTGTGTTTATAATCATGTGAGCCATTTAATTTTCTGCTTCAGTTTCTATTGGCTTTGTAGGGGTATGACATGTAGCCAGCAAACCCTCTGGCAGACACAAAATTACACCATAGATCCACATTTGAAACAATGTAGTAGAACTTTGTGTCTCTTAAGGTTTTGGTGCGCTTTAATGAAGCTCAGAATGTACTGAAGCATGGCTATGAGATCTAGCATTTGCAGCTTTGTTGGCTTTGGTGGACCTCCAATGATGCCCTTGTGCTGTGGATACATCATAGAATCACAGAATCATTTAGGCTGGAAAAGATCTCTAAGATTATCCTTTGATCAGTCACCCCCCTGTCAATTAGACCAGAGCAGTAAGTGCCACGTCCAGTAGTCTCTTGAATACCTCTAGGAGTGGTGACTCCACCACTCCCTGAGCAGTCTTTTTCAAGGTTTAACAACCCTTTCTGTGAAGAAATTCCTCTTGAATTCTAACCTGAATCTCCCCTGATACTATGTTGTGACTATGTTTTCTCATCCTCCCTTCTTTATCCTACCTGACGCTTACAGGGGATGTAAAAAGAAAGCTCCTTGCTGATATATTTGATTTTGCTCAGAAACTGTTTTCCCAGAGGCTATAAGTAAATACTTCTATAAATACTTTTCCAAGTAAATGGTTGAAACTTATTTCCTTGATCATGCTATTAATGTTTAAGGCAATTCCTTAACAAAGTTTTAAAAGTATTAAAACTGCAGAAATACTTAGTCTTAATGAAAGTCATGGCTATTTTTAGCTTAAAGAGGTTGTTCTTACAGTTAATATCATCTGAACATAACCTACTTTCTTCACTTAGTCCTTTCTACTAACTGGATTTTTAAGTTGTTGCTGTTTCCAAGTAATAAAAGAGAATTTACATTTAATTCTTCCTGTTTAACATGGCAGTCTTAATGCATTGATGTTGCATCTCTAGCTCTACAGTAAAGAATTAAAGCGAAACCAACTGCTTGAGCTGACTGCAGACTAGTTCCTTAATCATAATTTAAGTAAATGCATGAAAACTGCCCCTGTTTGTACAGAGTCCACCTTGCCTTCTTCCATGTTGTCTCTGGTGGGTTTTACATTGGCGTTGCTTCTCTTTAGAGGAGATTCCTGAGTAAATGCATGGGAAGAGTTATGTCATTTATTCATAAACTCATAAGTTGTACTAAATTTTCTGGATGTGTAAAGACATTTTTGTTTTATTTTCTTTTTACTTTAAAATTCCTTGTTCCAGAACTAATGCATATCAAGAAAATAGTCTTAACAGAAACAAGATGTAGACATAAAAAGATATCAAGCAGGATTTCAAGGTTATTAAGGGCTTAACTACATATCTGATAGAAGAAAGAAAGCAATTAATGAAATCTCATACCTGCAAGGACAGAGACATTGGTGGTACTTGCTGAATTATTCCAGTTTTGGTGTTCTAGATGGGCAGCCATTCTCAACAGCAAATAGGTATCATCACCACTTGTTACTTTTAGTGCTCTGTTTTAATATATTGTCCTAATACCTAAGGTCCCCAAAGCAAAGAGTTAAAAAAAATCGTTTGGAGATATTGGGAGAACCGATCAAGCTGTCATCAAAGAGATTATGACATGCCTGCCTGTAGCTGAGATGGAGGATGAAGAGAGCTTGACAAGCATTCAGACATTCACTAAACTGATTATCTATGTTAGAATTGTCCCATGGTTTTTGGCAGCATTGTAATCAGGGATTTGAAAGTGATTACCTTGCTGAATTCAAATGTTGAGCCAGGCACAGGAGGGAATGCAGTCTGCTGCAGCTCCATGTCCTTTGTATATTTCACACTTGGCATTTGCCTTATCTGTACTGTAGTCAGTACTATCAGCAGTAGGAATTCCAGATTTTTGTTTTACAGGGAACTGAAGACTAGTTTTCTATGTTTATCCCGCTTTATGTAGTGTTTTCAATGCGTGGACATTATTGCAAAGTTTTTTGATGATTTTTGATGTGCCTTGACATATCTTCATGAATAGCTGTTCATTAAATACCTGTGTTAGAAAAATCCCATGCAAGCTCTCATCTCTTAAGAAAACTGACTGCTGCATGTGAGCAGCTCTTGAGATATTCAGAAGTCATACTGAGCAGTTATTATCTGAATTATGCATTAGATCCTTTTAATTGTGGTGTACACAGGCAAGAGAGCTCATATTCTTTTATTTCAATACAAATTTGAAAGTGTTTATCTTTGGTAATCTGCAGGAGATTTAAGGATCGCTTCTGTCATTGAAACGAACATTTCTATATATTGTGTTTATTGAAAGGATATTAAATCGATTCCCTACTCCTCTCCCTCTCTCTTTTCTGTCTTCATCAGCTTGTTGCTGGTTTTGCAGCAAGCCTCCTGGGGTGTCTGTAGGCAGCAAAATGCATTATGAACAGATGCCTGAATTAACTCGTGTATTAGAAGCACGAGCATGTAACTGTGCTATCGTTCCACTCCATCCAGATCAATTCATATGTAGGCAAAGCTCAGTGCACGTGATGGCCTTTTACAGTCAGCTCTGGCCACTTGGCATTAGCAAAGCTGCATGCCTCCATGTGTTTCTGCTGCTGGTAGTCCTGCCTATTTAGAATCCTTAAAAGGTTCTTCAGCTTCTTTTAAGGAGAAAGAGCTTCATCCTGGAAAAAGTACAGCAGAGAGGGTAAAAGTACAGCAGAGAGGGTGACCAGATTTTTTGTTGAAACTTTCCCACAAGAGCAAGGGCACAAGAAATTGCACTGTAAAATAAAAGGAAGACTTTTTTTATTGCATGAGCATACTTAAACTGGAAAGCCTACTGTGAGTTTCTGGACACTGATATTGTGATGCATATAAATCCTAGTTAGGAAAATTCATAGAAGAAAAATGCATCCATGGTTGTTAAAGAGAGAAGTACAATGTCTGGCTCAGGAGATCCCTGTGCCACAAAATGCTGAGTGTGGTACTACTGGGTGCTTGCATTGTTTGCCAGTGGTCAGTAGCTTTGGATGTGAACTTACAAACGGTACACTCAGGAGAATTGTTGACAAATTTTTATTCTTTTTTAATAATGGCTGACATGAAGATGATGGTGTGCTTTCTGCAGCTGCTCCCAGTGACAGATGTCTGTTTACTATGCATAAAGCCATATCAAAGGGTAGTTTTTATAATTCTGCAAAAAGATCGCTGAATCTGAACCTTCCTCAAAGGTAAAATATACATGTCATTACTCATCAGCTAAAAACCTGCAGAAAAGCAAGTTCAGTTTTCCATCATCAAGTCAAAATACAATATTAATGACTGTTTTAACCAGTATCATAACTTCATAATGATAGAAACATCCCAATTTCATTTGTTACAACTTCTTATTTTGGGTTTTTTTTGTTTTGGGTTTTTTTTTTTTTTTTTCAACTGTTGAATAGAAGCAAAAGACCTTGAAATAGTTGCTTCTGAAAGTCTCAATCTCTTAAGAGAATGTCACTTTAAGTCCAGAATAAAAACTTTTAAAATTGCTTTTGCTGCCAATAGGACCTGATTTCAATTATAACAGATAATATCTGGAATCAATAATAGCTTTTGGCCATCTGTTAGAAGGAAAAGAACAACAGTGTCTGCCTCATTAGTTCTTATATTCAGATCTCCAGTTATTTCAGGCATAAAAATTTTAAGAATATAACCCCAAGCAAAACTTTGAAGTGGGCCAACCATCCCTGTTGCCAGCTAATCAATTCCTTTTCTATCAGAGCATCTTTTTCCTGGTCAAAGCCAGTCCCTCTGACACAGTGTTCCCACTCTTTAAATCTGATCATCTACTGTGTACTTACCACATTTCTGTGTGCTTTATAAGCCACCTCTCCTAATTGGGGCATCATGACTTAGGGCATTTAAGTAGAGTCTATTTTTTACTCAAGCATTTTGCATGCAGAATATGGCCAAGCAATAGTAACTATTAAAGTAATTTATGTTCTTCTACCTCACATCTTTTCCCCACTCTTTTCTCTTCAGTTGAAGGACTTTTCTTTATTATATGAAACCCAAGTATGCTTTTGTCATACAAGTGCTCATTTTTGAACATCGAGTAGTTGCTGCAGATATGACTTCTTTTCATCCCTTTATATACTGGGAGTCTTAAGTCCAGCCACACAACCCAGAGCTGAATGTAATGTGTGACCCCTTTGGTGGTGTTGACCTTAATTGTAACTTGTGACGAGGGCATATTGAGCACCATGTCATGTCACACCCTTTGTAGGGAGTAATTTTCATCTTGTAAACATAAAGTCAAGCCAGCCGTGGAATCAGCTTGCTCAAATCCTCTTTGTAATGCTAACTTGCAGATAAGGCTTGTATGCACTAGTTGCAAGCAGAAAAGTACCTTGGTTTAGGTTTTAGAACAGCAATGCTTTTTCAGCGCTCTAGATGAGCAGAAGCTGCACCAAAACCCCCCACTTAGTTTAGGCTTTAATTAAGACCTTGGACTTGGACAGATCTTTTCATACACAAGGCACTTTCATATGTAAAACTGTCCAACAGTGAACATATCCAACCAGAGATTTTGAATGAGAGCACAAAGATTATCTTTATTTTGAGAAGCTGAATTTAGGAGCAAAGAAAACCATACCAAAACTGAAGTTGCTTTAATATTGTATGTCAGTATAGTTCTCACCATATGATTTCACCTCCTGTATAGATTAGTTTTTTATATCCTGTGTTGTTGTCTTGCTTTCTAATTTTCTGAGCACCCTTTGGCAGCCAGAAAACATTTAATAAAGCCAGCTGGCTGAAGTTTCTAAAATACTTCTGAGGACATATCCTACTACAAACTTCATTTGTGGAGTTCCATATTTCTCCTGTGGCCGAGGGGTGATTGAAGATGACATCAATCACTGTTCCTGTGCTTGAAAGGGACATTTATATGATCTTCAGCTACTACAATAACAAAAAATATATCTAGATGTGGTTTTGATACATAGCTTCCTGGGGCCATGATTGTGATAGTCCATCTGCAAAGACTGCAGGTATTGGTAAATTATCTGTATTCAGAATAGATTTTTCTTCTTCTGTCCATTTGCCTTTTCAAGATCTCTGAAGAGATCTTGGAAGAAAGAGAAGAAAGAGAGTGGAAGAAAGAGAAAGTGATAGTCACAACAGCTATTGTTGATAGAAGATTTAAAATGGGATGTTTATGGTGCATATGGATCAGTGGATGCTGTAGATAAAAAAGTCCAGTTCTATGAGTGTATGGTAGATACATACTGCTCTTAGGTTGAGAACACCTTAAGCCATGGTTTGCTGCAGAGTGACTAATTATATACTTGCTACTACTTGAAGAAAGCATTAAGGAGCATCTGCTTTTGCAGAATAATATGGTTATTGGGGAAAAAGGGGAGACCTGTGGTAGTGTACATTAAATTTATACTTATATATATATATATATACTTATACTACNTTATTCTTAAATATATTGATATTTATATAAATTTAGTACATGAAATTTGTAATATGGCTTGCTTAAGAACCCCGTGTCCTAGTTGAACTCTGAGATCTTCTCTCACAAAACAGTAGTAACCTCCTTCCATGTCTTAGTTTTTATCCTCCCTGCAGTCTACTTATCTGTATAAAGCACAGATAAACTAAAAAGGCATGAATCATAGAATAGATTACTCTATAGATTCCATAGAGTTCTATAGAATCTACAGAATTGTAGAAGGATTGGAAGGGACCTTAAAAATAATCTTATTTCAATCCCTGTGCTGTGGACAGGAACACTTCCACTAGACCAAGTTGCTCAGAGCTCCATCCAAAACCTTGTCTTAAATGCTCATGGGAATCCACATCTTCTCTGGACAGCCTCTTCTAGTGCCTCACCACCCTCACAGCAGTGAATTTTTTTCTATTCTGTAAACTAAAACTAGCCTCTTTCAGTTTGAAGCCATTTCCCCTCATTGTATCACTACAAGCTCTTGTAAATTGTCTATTACTACATCAGCCGATTCCCTTGGGATTCTGGGGTGTATCTCATCAGGTCCTCATTCACTTGTGTACATTCAGCTTTCTCCGTTGGTTATGAACCTGATATTTACAGTGAAGGACTTTGCTCCCCCAGTCCCTATCGTGCTGCCCTTCCACTCCAGAAGCATGGGAAGAGAGGTTTCCATTGAAGACCGAGGCAAAAAATGTTGTTGAGTACTTTGGCCCTCCTCTATGGTTCCTAGTTGTTATAACAGTTGTTATGATGGCCACCTTCTGTCTTGGTGCCAGTTCTGTAGCATGACTTGATTATTACCAAGTTAGCTGAGTAAACATTTGTGAGCTAAGTTTATCTGTGGCTTCCTGTGCTTTTCATTAAATCCTCTGCTGCTCTGCAATGCTCTTTATTTTACTTTGATTGACACTGCTAAACACCATAGGCTACCTGTTTTGAGCCTGGCCTTACTCCACAAGATCCAGGGAGAGTTTTTCAAGTGTATCAGGTGAATGTGCTTAGAGGTAAAGATGATGCCCTCATTTCTTTCTTTCTTTTTTTGGTACCCTGCAGGCCATTCTTCTAGAAGATATTTCAAGGTATAATTTTGTTCTTCTATTTATGCTCTAAAATGATTTCTAGCTATTTTCTACACTGTGTCAGATTTCAATCTCTTTTTACCCTGAAATTTTTAAAAAGTTCTTCAAAAAAAAGGAAAAAAAAAAAAAGAGAAGGGCAAAAGAAAAAGATCTTTTACAGGTCTAGTAACTAAGTAATAAAAACTGAATGTCACCGAAAAGTCAAACCATAACAATGTGATAGGATATATTGGCTCTTCAGGAGAAAATGATTGGTTTTTTTTTAATTTCATGGAGTTTAAAAATAAGACATTTCACCAACTGTAGTAACAAATGAGTGATTTGTTTTGTTTTGCATATTTCTTCCGTTAATTCCTTAATTTTGTTTCAGTTGCTATACATGCTATTTTGTCAGGCTTCATATTTAAATTTTTCTTCCTTTCCTCTAGAAAGGTGACTGGAGTGACTTCTGTCATTCCAGTGCCACAGCAGAATTTAGATGTACATTGCTTTGATATTCAGGGAGTTTGCTTCTTTAAAAGTATCTTCATAGTAAACTGTTAATAAACGGTTTTAATTTTCAGATATTTGTAAAATAACTAATT
>VWZN01011832.1:302940-321267 GCA_013396955.1 Regulus satrapa
CTTAGGGGTTTTTTTTTTTTTTTTCAACTCTTAGACAAACTTTGTCACTGTACTAATGCTGGCTTGCTACTAGGGTGCTTTAAAAATGGTATATTTGATCATGGTGTGGAACCAAAGTACCTTTTTATTTCATGCTGCATATCTCACAATATTTAGTTCTGTGTAAAAAACTCCAAGAGTAGGAGTAGCACCAAGATGACTAGAGATGGATTCTTTACACATTCTTGAGAAGGTTCAATACTATAAATACTGGTCTCATGTTGTATCAAATTTTTAGGGACTGTCCAGGGATATAATCTCACAGGATTGTTTCAAAGGGATAAAACTGTGGGTTAAGCACAGTGATGATTTTCTCATTAGTGAACTGATGAGTGAATCAATGAGTTTTGAAGTCTTCAAATTCGGAAGAAGGATTTGGAAAAAAAGTACTTTTTGTGCATTTTTAAATGCGTTGTCTTATAGCATAAAACATATCCTCTTGGTTTACTCTTTAAATCTGGAACTTTCTTCCAAAGATTCTCAAGTGAATTTTCAGTTTTTATGGTTTGCTGGCAACTAATCTCTCCTGCTGCCTTTGATGAGCAATGTGGCAGGCACAGATGGTGGATGACAGGTTACGTTGTGTTTGAGTGTAGCTTGTGGCAGGGTAGACCTCCAACAGCAGGCAAGAGCGTATATATGTCCTTGCATATGAGCATATCCTTTTGGCTTTTATACTGAGGTTTTCTTGTCATGACTCTCAGTTAGTGGGGTTTCTTTTTTTCCTATGAGATATGGGGTTTCCTGCCTAGATGGGTAGATATTTGACAGTAGTAAGATTCAGTTAGGCTACAAAATCTTTTCATGTATCATACCCCAGTGGACAGGTTGTTTTCCTCTTCCACTACAAAATTAAGCTCTGAAAGAAGATTACAATACAGAGAATCAAAAACACTTTGCTTATTCTCATGACCTGAATTAGGCAATATTTAAATTTAGCATTTAAGTACAGTAAGAACAAGACTGAATAGCTGAATTGCTATCTAGCATGTTAACGAATTTTTATCATTTTTGGGAGTGAGCTCTTAGAGTGGCTTTTGGGTATTCTGTTTTGATCCTGAGTGAAAAAATAACTGTCATTTTAGGACTAACAATATAAGACTTAATATTTGGCCATTGTAAGTATTTAGGAACATCACTGCTCTGGTGGAGGTTTTTTTTTTCCTGCAGCCTGTTTTATCTCCAGTTCCATTTCTGTAGCTCTTGTCCCAGCCTGAGCTCATGACCTCCCTTCCATGGCTTTGGTGGAGCTGCAGGGGAAGCTTAATGTGCACTTGATGTATTGGAGTGAACATCATGCTTTAGTGGTCTCCACCCCCCAACCATTTCCTCACATTTGGGATTATATGGAGTGCTGGGTCTATAGGATCCATTAAGCAAATGTGAAATAAGGTTTTCTTTTCATGGCATGTGAGTGGTATGGATGGCAACAAAAATATTGGCACTTTCAGCTTGCAGAATTCTGAGGTCTGATGTGTGTTAGTGTAAACATTTGGAATAAAACACTTTCTGTCCTTCGGGGTACTTATGATCTGGCTAATAGTGTTCCCCAGTACAAGCTTTCCATTCATGTGTCATAAGGCTGTGTTTAGGGTTTTTTTCGAAGTCCTGTGTTTTGAATTTTCTGCTCATAAAAGTGGCTTAATAAGTCTTTTGATTTTTTTTCCCGGCTTATTAAATTTGAGCAAACCTGTTTGTTCTAGCATGTAACTTCCCATGGTAATATACTATTTTGTTAACAGCAGGAATAATAATTTATATTTTAAAGTTGTGAATAATTGAAACATATTCTATTTTTCAGTAATTGCTGGTTTTCGAGGGACAGTACCACATGGCCTTTCACTGGAGATTGGAGACACCGTTCAAATATTAGAGAAATGTGATGGTGAGTTCACAGGTGATTCCAGTGATAATTAGGTTTTGTGTATTGATGGTTTGAATTCCATTAATATTCATTTATTTCCTTAAAATAAGACATTTTTTAAGTCAATAATATATTTTGGCCTGTTAATTTTTTTCCACAATTCCAGGGAGCTCCAATCACTATAATAATTAATTTTTAAATTATTATTTAAAATAAATAAATCTTTCTTTTTAATAAACACTTTTATAGAATAAAAGTTGTAACAGAAAGGAACGTTGAAAAGAAACAAAAAGAATCTCAGGGTTCTTCTGCTTTCTTGGTATTTCTGAGGGAAACCTGGCTGCCATCAAGACATTTTCAAAATAATTCAAAGTCACAACTTTAAATCTTAAAGCAGTGTAAGCATTATCTTCTACCTCTGTTTTGCATTAGAGAATGGAAATATAATTTTAGCAAATGTCTCTTGCTAGTGTCAGAGAAATAAAGTTAATTTTTCTTTTCATAATCTGACTCCTTAACACATAAAAATCAACACATTGATTTTAAAAAATAATTTTTAATAATTTTTTATCATTTGGGATCATATAGGATCAACATTATATATTTTTTTAATGTTATATCACAATTATATATGATTAACCTTGTAAGAAATGTTCTTTTAGAAGGCATAGGATTTATTCTTTTCAACCAAGTATATTATGAATTTTGTATAGCATTGTGGTTGATAGATGTAGAACCTGAAGTCCAGAATTTATTTGTGAATGTTTTGAGTTAGCAAGAAACTATTCCTCTTTTGACTGGTGTGGTGTCCAATGCAGAATTTATCTAGGTTACATTGTTAGAAACATTTAGAGGTACAGGGTTAAAGAATAGTTCCTGAAATGATGTGAATGAAGTCATCCAAATATGAACTGGTTTAAATGAAATACCTTTCACTGTATGGAAAATCTTCCAAATTAATATAGTCTGACAGCACTGTAGAAATGCAATATCTGTCCAAAAGGGAGGGATGAAATCTGTTTTACATATGTAAATGCTTTGCACACTTTAAAAAGCAATATGTGCTTTCTTCACAGGATGGTACAGAGGATTTGCCTTAAAAAACCCCAATATTAAGGTAAAGGTCAATTGCAGTTTTGCATTCTTGGGCAAAAACGTATATTTACTTTTTAGAAGTTAATAATCTGCTTGTAAGTGTATGATATTTACTCTTAAAAGGAAACCAGAGCTCAGTGTTAAGTATGTTATTGGTACTGCTTTAATTAGATTTGGACATGGATTACCCTTCTGAAATGCTTCTATGTATTAGGATAATATACTTTACAGATCCAGGGCTGTGGTGAATTTTCTTTCATTTCTGAATTTTAGATTTTCCACTCAGAGGAAGCTAAGTTGAAGGGAAAAGACTACTGAGAATACAAACTGTAAACACTTTTGGAAAAGTTGGCGAAACTGTGCCTGTTTTTCTTGCTGCTGTGAGTTAATTTAGAGCAGCCAGTGGAGACAGATTATAGGAGCCACACACAGAGCAACAATTGAGTAAAATATATTAATATCTTATGAATAAAGATACGTAAAATATATGGTTCATTTTGGTTTTCTTTGATGAGTAGTTCTTTGATTTCCATAGTAGCATAGTATTCTAAACCAGACTTTACTGATTTATTCTATATTCAGACATGAAAAGTTACTGAAATTTATGTTGTAGTGTCTATTTTCTTCACCTCTCCTGTTGTTTTGTCTCTGGGATTGTACAGATTTTGTTTTTCATTGGAAAGAAAGATCTTAAATTATCTGTTAGTCCTTTAACCTGCATTGTAAGCTTTGCTCTTCTTTTTCTGTCCTCATTTCGAAGAATCTTGAGCTGCAAAAAAGGCGCATACAAAATAATTTTGAAAAGCTTCTAGGGACTCATAGCAAGTCATTGGCCTTTTGTGCCAAGGTCTGTGGTCTCCAATCACATAAATTTCCTTTCTTTATACAGAAGGTCGATTAAAACAATAAATTTAGCCACAGACTCTAATTTGCTGTTTACTACTTTGACCTCATTGATGTATGTTACAGTTTTATTTATAAGACATAAGCAGTTGTGGTTTGTTATTGCATCATCTGTGTCTTTTATTGCAATTCTCACCACATGCTTGCTGTCAGTCTTGCTTTGTGGTCTGTCAAATGTGTGATGGAAGTTATGAATAGGTTTTCTAAACATGACTTGATGTGTGAAAAGATGAGATATTTATTCTCTGTTTCCCTAGTGTGAATGCAAACAATTTTCTGAATTGGATTTTTGAAGGGAGTTTCTCCACAAGTAAAACCATAAGAGCACCTTGTAACTCCTCTTGTTACTGGTATTGCTCTGTCAAGGTTCTTCCCTTGTTATTCTGCCAGCTTTGACTCTGTAAAAAGTTGTCTGTGGCAGCTGCTCTGCAGTGAGGGTGCATCTGCAGCCATCCTGTTCCCTGACACATGCTTACACCTGCAAGGCTGTATGTCCTACTGTCCTTGGGATGTGCTCCCCTCAACTACTTGGCATTAGAGAGGAGTAGGAGCATTTAAAAAGAATGGAAGATTTGGTTTTGTTGAAAGTCTAATGGCTGTGTTAAAAGAAAATGGGACAGCATCATCACAAAGGAAAGCTGTATGCAGCTGTGCTTATTGTGAAGAGACCATATCTGTATTTTCTCTCACTGCATGAGCTGTAGTGTATTATCTTCCCAGCCAGAGGCTTGGAGCTGACTTGCTCTGGTTTGTGAAGGTCAGTGTGCTGGAGAGCAATAGGGTGGTTGCAGCAGTGCTGTGTGTTCCAGAGAGTGGTGGGGAGCCCTTAACTGGAAAAGGGCTGCTCCTGGCAGACACAGGCTCTTTGATAGGCATCTACCTCAGCTTCCTGTGCACTGCAGGCAGAGTAGCTGCCAAATTAGACTATATTTTGATTTTCTTTATTTACTTGACTTTATTTTTATTGGATATTGTTAACTTCATTTATTCTGATGAATTTTAAAAATCCCTGTTTTTAAGATGTGATTGATAACACATTATCCTACACAGTTGGTCTATTTCTTATCAAGGTGGGAATAATGAATAAAACCATCTGTCATAAGGGAGCTCTCAAACAATCTTCTGCATGTTGTATGTCTGTTTATCTTCTAATTTTCTTTGTAAGGTGTTGAAGAACTTAAACTCTACTGAAGATGGTATTTTAGTTTCCATTAGAACTATACTGAGTATTTATTGCATTCTTTCCTCGTGTGTGTTCTTCATTAATTGTTTGGTTGAATAATATTAAATGGAATGCCAAATTCATGTAAGGGAACATTTTTTACCTAAACTTTTTTTATTTTCCAGGGCATATTTCCATCTAACTACATTCACTTGAAGAATGCATGTGTTAAGAACAAAGGGTATGTGTGAAATGTTCTGATTTCAAATACTTAAACATGATCAATTACTTGTGCCAAAGATCTTTTGCTTATAAAATAAATAATTTAGTAATCCACTGCTTACTGCCAGAGGACTTGAAATTTTTTTTAGCTGATTTGATGCTCCTGCATTGTCATAAAATTGGAAGATGTATCCAGAAAAGATACTGAGTATAATTGGGAATATCACTCTCTATTGCCTAGAAAAAAAGGGAAACAGTTATGTTAGTTTGGCTTGAAAATGGCACTGCCTTAATTTGAAGAAATTATTCTGTACCTAAGCTCTCTTTTAACCTGCTGTTTAAGTTTAGCTGTTTTCTTTGAGGGCTGTAGCTCTACCATAGTAGAGCATTGCCATTTTACAAAAAAAAGGGTAAAATAATGTATCAGTTTTATGGCAAAAGATTTTATTAAAGCTGGAAATTAATAGAGAACTTTTTTCCTTTAGTTCTTTTCTTCAGGTGATGGAGAACCAATATTTGTTTTTGAAAACAACTGATGGCTTTCACATTTGAAAGAGTTGATAAAAAACATAGTCATTAGTTAAAATTAGTTTTAAAATTTTGTTTTGGAATTCAAATTGACTTAAACGCTGACTTTTTTTTATATGTAAAACTTACTTTGTTGGTATCCCTTTTAAAAATTTAAAAATTAAAAAATTTGTCAGTGATCTTAGCTCAACATTTTTTTCACAATTTTACTTAATTTTTAGTTGTTCATATTGTGTTCTTTACTTGGATGTATTGGTAGAGAACTGATACAAAACAGTTTGAAACTGTTTAGGTAAGGACATTGCTCATAGTAGATGGATGCCTGATCATGAAGTGGCCTTTGTTTTGGGAGCATGAATGAGTGTTGAAGATCCATTATTCATGATGGACCAAAATAATGATAAAGACTGCAATAATATTAAAATAAGTTTCATTCTCACAGGTGAAATTTCCCCACATTATTGTCAAACTCCCTGTTGTCCACTGTGAAGTTACAGTCACATGTGGTTTTTCATGCCCTAGTGTCCTTTTCTCCTTTTAAAGTTGTAGCTAAAACTGAAGGTTAAGTGAAACAAAATTGTAAGCCATTGCAAGGAAATAAAATTTAAAGGCAGAATAATTTTTGTTAGTGGACACCATGTGAGAGTGCCTGCATGGAGTTCAATCTCTGTTGCATCTATTTCCTTTCTTAGTTCCCCATTCAGGTCATGTTCCCTGCTGCACATCACAGTCCAGAGCTGTCACATTATTATGTTAATTTAGTAAGAGAGACAAGATATCATGAAAAAAATAATCCAGGCATGAAAAGCTGAAGTGTTAAGTTCCCTTTGGAAACGATGGGATTTATTCTGCTGTGAAAGTAGTTTTTGATATAGTTATCTCATAGTAAAAAAACCTCACCTTAACTTCTCTAGGGCCAAGACTTTGCATGGGGATTCAAGTATTTTGACCCAATAGTTTTCCATGGGTATTCAATAAATATACAAATAAAAAGTGTCATGGTCTGAGGGAGCACTCTAGTAGGTTGACAGACATCACTGCTGGCAGTAGGAAGTCTACTTATTAATAACTGCAATAGGATTAGTAATGCTTGTGCAATATCATGTGTTCTTCTGCATGTTACAGACAATTTGAAATGGTTATTCCAACAGAAGATTCTGTTATTACAGAAATGACATCAACTCTAAGAGACTGGGGAACAATGTGGAAACAACTCTATGTGGCAAGTACCCTGAATAATATTGCTTTGATTTAATCTCATCTCTAAAGGTGCACTGTTGTTTAGATGCTCTGGTTTAGTTGAAGTATATATTTCAGAAAAAGCCCAAAACATTCAGTTTGTTTTTAAATTGTTTTACTAATACCTTGAAATTTTATTTTGAGCTTCATAGTGTTATTAGAATGTCTCTTGTATTTATATGAATAATAATAATATACTTCAGTAGAACTTATCAGATACCAGGACCAAAGATGCACCTGAATTAACTGTTTATCCAATTTGGTTTTTTGACTACAGAAATGAAAGTTCTATATACTAGTGTCTGATGGAAAATTGTGAAAACATACTGTCAGTATAGTTCTCTATAATGTTCCCACAAAGTCCTTTTTCTCTCTTGTTTCTAATTCAAGAGCTCTTTCTGTGACCTTTTTCCCCTTGGTTTTCTTTTACTTATAATGTTCATATTTCCCTCTTGTTACAGCAGTTGTTTCTGGTTTTGGCAACATTTTTCTTCACTGCTGTTGTTATTGCATGTTCAAAATTACCCTGGTTTTCTTCCTTTCCAGACAGAAAGCCAAGATAAACAATAAATTAATGCCCTTTTAGCTTATGAAGTAAAAGCTTATGAAGTGAATGAATGTGAAGTAAAAAGAGCAGGTTTATCAAATTGCAATTTTTCAGAGAGCTTGGAATATAAAAGTTGTTGATGAAGAGTAATGGTACATTTAAATGTGCTTTAGGTTTAACTTAGGCAGCAGAAGTAGCTGAACTTTTTTTTATGCCTTATGTTTATAGGAAGAAGGAAAAGGGAAATGAGCTTTGGGTTGTTGGCAAGAATTAACAGAACAAATCTTAATATGAGTGTTTTTTCAACTTTGTGTGATAAATCACCTAGATGAAGGTTGTAGTAATTTTCTCAAGCTAAAGACTCTCAAAAAAAAAAATCTATGTAAGACTATTTGGAATTGGTGAAGGAAGAGTTAATAGATTCTTCCAGAAGAGTGGTTCATTTATGGGAAATTGTTATGCCCTTAGCTGGTATATAATTAGAGTAGGAGGATGTGGTTTCAAAGCAGTCATATTCACATAATTTCTCCTACTTTTAGTTAGATAAAGAAGAACTGTCTGGACAAGGTTCTGCTATGTGATACTATTTATTTATTATTAGGTGGTAGTATGTAAAGTTATATCAATGTAAGGGAAAGTTTAAAGAAATTAACACTGTAGTTCAGAGTTTGAATGCTCAGAGCTATTGCTTTTTCTATCCCTTTTGTGTATGAGTTCAAATACTCTTTAAATACAGATGATATATTCAGTTTGCATGAGCCAGCAGCAGAGACTGAACATGTTCTTGGAATTAAACAATGCTGTTTAGTGAAACACATGAATAATTTTTTCAGAATTTTGTCATACTTGTCATGTACATTAGATTAAGTTAATGTGAGAGACACAAGCATTTGGACTGGAATATTGGTATGGGTGTGGTGCAGAGACAAGGTCTGAAATTATTTTATGTGCACACACTCACGTGCAGGTAAAATGGTCACAATGGGATGGAGAACAAAAGACTCAAGTCAGGGGGAAAAGGGGTTTTCCTAATTTCCTCATCATGTATGTATTAGGATTATCAGCTTATGCAGGTGACGTAGAGGCAATCATATTTTTATCTCACAGAGGAATGAGGGGGATCTCTTTCACCGGCTGTGGCACATAATGAATGAAATCCTCGACCTGCGAAGGCAGGTCCTTGTTGGCCATCTCACCCACGATCGAATGAAGGATGTCAAGCGGCACATCACTGCTCGTCTGGACTGGGGCAACGAGTGAGTGACTATGAATAAATTAAATGGAATACAATTGTGAAGCCAGTTCTTTAGGCTGATTGTATAATGCTGAAATAAAGAATAATAAGCGTTAACTTTTTTTTTTAATGAACTTTCTCCTTCTTCCTGTTTTTATTTCTGCTATGTTTTAACAGTGAAAAGTGGCTTATTGTTTTATTCTGCTTTTTTTCTCAGTATGTAGCAGTAGTGCTATCTATAAGAATTGCTTTGGAATATCTGAAGCAGCATTTTACATGTTTTTCGTACACATGATGCCTGGATGATGCATTTAGCATAGCTTTGTGATTCAACTGAAACTATGTTGGTTGACATTACTTTTTTTGAACTTGGTCACACAATTTAGTTCCTACTTGGGCATTTCTAACATACATCCAGCTACTTTGCTCTGCATCTTTCTTTAATCTGGATAACTGAAATGAGCTAATTGTACTATCTTACTTTTTAAGCAAGAAAATAGCATTTTCACCTCTGGCATTTAGGTGCTGTTTCCAAAGTCTCTCCTTTAGCACATATTTAAACAGTTAAATGCGAACTAAATGAAGCAATATCCAATAGTATAATTAATTGAATTTCCAGGGTTTCTACAGCTGTCTGAAAGCATAAATACCTAACAGAGTGAAAGGGTTGTGACTAAGTGTGTATGATTACGTGTCCAATTAGAATTTTGCAGTAACAGAAAGGAATTAATTGTGAAGGTTTTTAACATGGACAGTTTCTGCTCTTTAAAAGATATTTTTGAAAAACTTTCCAATTTTTTGAATTTTCCTAAATTCAGCATGACTGCCTTCATGTCTTTATGTGTTCTTAAACATTACTGTTTTGTGCTGTGCTGGAAATAAATTATATTCCTGTTGATTCAAGCTCATTTCCTTATTTTGTTCAGGGGATACAGGCAAGCGTCTTTGATACCATCTAGTCCAAACTGAAAATTATCTGATGTTTTGCCATTTGATGGATTTTCCTTTTATCTTCCTTTCCATGGTGGTTATTCAAATTGTCAGAACTAGTGCATTCACACTGAAATGCTCACAATAGTACAAAGGACAATGTCCATTCCACATTGTCCACAATGTGAGACAGATTTAAACACTGAAAAATTAGTCAAATGTGAATGGTGGATACAGCCAAATACATTAAAACAAAACCCAAGTCAACTAATTGTAGAGTATCAATTAACATGTGCATTGTTTATTGGAATAAACAACAGAACATGCAGAGAATTTTTTTTTTTGTAAGTAGAAACTACTTACTGTTATTCTATTTCTCATATAGACAGCTGGGACTTGACTTAGTTCCAAGAAAAGAATATGCTATGGTGGATCCTGAAGAGATCAGCATTACAGAGCTCTACAGGCTGGTATGTGAATGTAATATTTAGTACTTTTACTATCAAATTTCATACTGAGAGTTTGATGGCCACTCTATTTGACCAAAAGTATCTTCTTTGAGCCAAGAAACAGGCATTTCATAATGTAATGAGTAATTCTATAAAGAATGTTTTTGAACAACTTTCATCTCTACTTCTGTGTGAGATTCTTTGATTTGATATCAGATTTGTGTGTGTACACATGCTAAGCTTAAATGTTGTTTGTTGAAAGTTGGTTTCTGATAACCAATTCTAACTGTTAAAATGATGACTGTTAATATGAATTTAATAATCTATAAAAGCTTATGGGACTCTATCAATAGAGCTTTACCTGGCTTATGAGCCTGTCTAGATAAGCATTGTCAAAATATAATAATGGTATAATACTGTCACAATTAATAATACTGGGCTCTTGGTACTTTCTAATATATTAATGTAAATAGCAGTTAAATTGCATAGGAAAGCTTTCCTTTGGGTGTAAAAGCCCATCTTGATTTACTAAAACCAGCACTGATATTTCTTATTCTGATTAAATCTCCAGCAAGGTCTAAGAAAACTTGCCTATTCATTTATGTAGGCTTTGGCTCTTATTTAAGTACTGCACTGTTACAGATATGCAGTTCTGGGCCTTATGTGCTTAAGAGTAAGCTTGCATTTAAACTGAATTTTATTTATGATAACTTTTGTATTTAAATACAAATCCCCCAAAACCATGATTGCTACAATTTTGTGTAGATCTGAAATAATTATGTATTTAAAAAATAATTTAAATTTGTATTTTACTTGTATTGTTAACTTGTAATGTCAAGCCTTATAGTAAATTCTTTGTCCTAGAATCAGTATACCTTTGAGTAATTTCAAAGTTATATGTAATATTATGGAATGCTGTTGAAGCACTAGATGAAATATGGTGAGCAACCATTAATCCTAAGAAGAAACATGCAGAGGAAAAATAACCTAGAAAACTAGTAATAGCACTCATGCAGTGTACTTTGAAAAATAAAAATGGGGAAAAAAAGCTAACCTCAGTATGAAGGCTATGTAGCTTAGGAAGATTGCTATTTAAAATTATTTTTGTTCCAATGTAAGAGAGAGATAGTACAAACTAATATTGTCCTTCTCTTAAAGGGTTACTAAAATATAGACAGTATAAAGTGTGATGTCAAATCAAGACAGTTTATTAGCTTGTATTAAGCCATTTGCTGGAGATCATAAAATGTGGGTATGATTGCTTTTCCCCAGTTTAAAATACTGGTATTTAGTCTTCTGCAAAAGTATTTTTATATGTGTTTGAATACTGGAATATCAGATCCCTAACTGTTTAAACCAGCTAAGAAACACTTTCTTCTTGTGTTATAGCAGAAAGCTTTAAAGTAGTTCCACTCTTTTTGAGTAGAAAAAAAACCCCCAAACTTCTAGAGATTACTGTTTTTCTCCTAGAGATAACTATGATGAAGTGCAACACTGGGAAAGTAAATTCCCTGCTTTTTCCTTCTCAGATGCAAAAGAAAAAGAAAGGAAAAAATACATGTTAATATTAAATTTAAATAAAGGTACTAATTTGGATTAAGAAAGTAGTTCTGCATTACATATTTTACCTCTTTTTGTTTTGGGAATTTTATACTTGGCTCAGACTGCTCCCTCTTTTTTGTGGTATTTTTAGATGGAACATCGGCATCGAAAAAAAGACACACCAGTACCAGCCAGCAGCCACCATCTTTTTGTTCAGATGAAGAGTTTAATGTGCTCCAATCTGGGAGAGGAACTGGAAGTAATCTTTTCACTCTTTGATAGTAAAGAAAATCGACCCATCAGGTACCATATGATTTCTATTTAAATACTGATTTTGCGTAAGTTTTACAATAAATACTATATCTTTTGATCCAGGTAACAAATTCCACATTTAGAAGCAAGGACAAGTGGTTTTGTTTCATGAGAATATTTTGTTTCCTTCTGAAATTCAGTTGTTATGTCTAATGGTTTGTAGTGTAATTTAAGGTTTATAAAAATGTTTACATCATCTCTGTCTTGTTTACTTAGTTCACCTTCCCTTTTTTTTTGTATAGGAATATATATACACATATGCATACAGAATGAATATTTTTCAGTGTCCCTATTTTTATCTCGCCTAATTATTAGTGCACATTCAGAACTTTAAAATTTTGCTTACTCTGTAGTATTTGTAAGGTGAATTCTCCTCAGTACATGAGATTGGAGAGTTGATCTTAGTCTGGGACTTAAGCATACTTTTTATAAAAGGAGCCTTTACTTCTGTGAGAGGGTGTTGATTCTTCAGTGAAACTGTCAAAATCAGTCTGTCCTAGAGTTTAAATTCTGTGAGAGACCTGGTAACCTTTGATTTTTAAAATATTCAGTAGCTATTTCTATTTTCAGAATTCTGGCTGAGAGAGAAAACATGGGAGGGATTAGTAGTGAAACAACTATGCATTTAATAAATATGAGCACAGGAGGAGTGTACAGTTAGTGCAAGAGCTCAGCAAGCCCACTTGAGCAGTACACCAGGAAGTCTGAATCACTCAATGGCTGTGCAGTGGGGATGGGTGGGGTGGGTTGACCCTGGCCTCCAGCCAGCCACAGCCACCCTGTCACTCCCCTTCTCATCTGGACAGGAGACAGAAAATAGAACAAAAGGATCACAGGTCAAGATAAGGACAGGGAGAGGTCACTCACCAATTACCATCACAGATAAAACAGACTTGACATGGGGAAATTAATTTGTTAGCAATGGTATCATAGTAGGATAATGAGAAATAAACCCAAAAGTTAAAATATCTTCCTTCCCACTTCTCCCTTCTTCCTGTGCTCAGCTTCATTCCTGATTTTCTCTTGGAATTAGGAGCTGTGGTCAGTTGGTCACACATTGTCTCTGGCCCTCCTTCCTCCTCCAGGGGAGGACTCCTCACACTCTTCATCTGCTCCAGCCTGGGTGCCCTCCCACAGGAGATGGTTTTCTGTTAACTTCTCCAGATTGAGTATTTTCCACAATTGTTGCCTTAAATATGGCAATAGGAGTTTGGGGAACTATGTAGAAGTTGGGCTGAATGTGACAGAATTGTCTGTGCTTTGCAGTGCAGGCAGAATAACTAACCTGTACTTTGAAGGAGGGGTATATTGAGTACATTAATTTTTATGGTTAGTGAGATCATATATACACAGCTGGTGTTACAGTGTTGGCTGTTAAATACTGACATTTCATTCTGGCCTGCACTTCAGACAGTAGTCACCAAAATACAGTTTCCTGTCGTTTCTGAGAATTAAATGTGCATCAGGACATGTTGTTTGTGTTCACGCCAATGAATGCCACAGCAGGTGATAGATTTACGAGAGAGCTGCAGACTTTGACAGAAAACAATTTGGGGTGATATGGATTGCTGAAAACAAGGTTAAGGCAGTGGTGGTGGTGTGAAAGCAAATGGATTGGATTTCTTGTTACATGAAAGCACAAATTCTAGAGCTGTTTCTCACGTGCTTGCTGTGATCTGACCTTTACTTATTGATGCCTGGCTCCAGTAGCTGTTTTCAGCTGCTGTGAACTTCCTCATCCCATTACTGGCAAATCTTGAAGACGTGTTGTTACAAATTCAAACTGCCTTCTAGGGCATGGAGGGAAAGACAGGATAAGCTTTGTGAAGGTAGTTTGAACCATCTGCAAATCAAACAAACATACCCCAACAAACACAACAAAAAGCCCTTCCAAGAAGCAAACAGAAGCTTCTCAACATACTGAAAAAGCTAAACCTTAGAGAGCTTTCACAAGAACAAATGAAATGCAAGATATATCTGTATCACAGAATGAACTCTGGAATGCAGAGGTGCCCAAATGGATACTTACACGGTCTGTCTGGACGTGGAAGAGACTTCACCTGTTTAGTACAGAGTTAAAACCAAAGCCGGTTGGTCGTGGTGCACAACAGTATGATACTGTTGTGTGTACAACTTTTGTTCAATACAAATGGGTGGGATATTTCAGAGATCTTTAGGCCCTTGCTGATGCATGCTTGGAATGAACAGTCTCTCTCAGAAGAATGGTGATGCATGAGAGGAGACAGCGTTCCCAGCCCCCGCAGTTCACGCCCTGAAATGACGCCAAAGCCTATGGGCAGCAGTGGAGTTGAGGAGTTTGGAAGTACAGACTCTTCTGCTCATTTCTAGCTAAAGTGCAGGTCAAGAGCTGTGTGTGGCAGCTCCTCAGGATCTGTCACAACCTAGTTATGTCATTTGTCCATTGGTTTCCTAAGTCGTCATTTTGTGGTCCATTAGTAAATGTAATGAAAAGAACAGATGAATCTTGTTACTAGCACAGGTAAAGATAGAAGTATATGAATATAAATGACTTAAAATGTGTTTCTTCAAACTATTGCTTATAATATTAGAATTTTTTGGCTTTATTTCTTTGGACTTTGCTGCTTTATATGTTAAATTTTGCAAGCACTGTATGCGTACCAAGCTTTCTTCAGGTGGGAAATCCCCCAGTGTTTTTTAAAATGGGACTGTTTGAATGCATAATAGTGTTCATTGTCTACCTCATACAAATTGATAAAACAAGTCAACTCTGTAGCCTCTTAAACAGTTCAGTTCAGGAGAGAGCAAAGAATTCAGATTTAATAATAGAATTTCTTAAAACTAACTTAGTTTCTTCTTAGGTGGACCTGGAATTGTAGGATCTCTCTATATCGATATATCTATCTCTAATAAATCTATTTTATTTTTTCCAACCTCAGGTATATGCAATTAAAGCTTTAAAAGATTGTTGGAGGACTAGAAACAACATTGATTGCTTTTTTATTTGATTTGATATATTTTTCCACAGCTTTTTTTGGTTTGTTTTATGTTATCAGTATCATACATATATTTGAGCAGCAATATTTGTTCATGTATCACAGTGCACAGAATAGCAGTTATAAATACTAAGGTGGGGAAAGTCTCTCAGAAAGGAAATACTATTTCCAGTCCAGACTAGTGCAAGAAAAAGCCATGTGGAAAAGCCCATGCTTTGGGAAATGAGGTAAAAAGAAGGTAGTTCATAACATAAGGAATCCATGGTTTGATAGCTGAGCTTTGCTATAGTGCAAGAATAGGATTGTTCTTAGTCCATTTTAAACTATCGTTTTCTTCTGCAATATTAAGATATTATCAGATTTAGAAAATATCCATCGAACAATGAAAGATAGTGAAACCTTCTTGTTGTACAGTTACAGATTTTCTCTGATAAAAAGCATCTTCTAGTGACTGAAACAAACCAAGGTATGAGGAGAAAGCCCAGTGTATTAACAGTTCTTGCATTTGGCTTAGTGGGACCAGAATTGAGTGTCTAATAAGGAAATACAGTATTACTACATGCTAAGAGCAGATTAAGAGAGTATAGATGTATAAAGCAGAAAAATAATAGATATCCAATTGAAAATGATGAGCCTGAATGTCAGCACAAAACTTTTCTCTAATTCCTGTGACCCATGTGTTTTGCTACAGGAACTGCATATAGTAAGCATTCTTGGCAAAAGTGGATTCTAACATGATGCAGTATAGGTACGGTTTGTCTTGCAAGGAGAAGGAGATGAGGAAAAGAAGAACAGTAGTAATTTTAATTCCTTTTACAGTTTATAAAATATCTTAATGCAGGTTGCTGTGGCTTAAAAGACAGTTCAGATTTGTTGGCAGATAGGAGCTGTAAGTTTGAGTATTCAAAGGTAGACTGAAATTGGACATGGGTCTTTTTTCTCTTAAAGAAAAAGCACACCTACTAATATAAATGTATTTTTCACCTACACTGCACTCTTGTTCCTCTTTATTTGAAAAATAAATTTATTTGAAAAATAAATTCTAGAAAATCTTCTAAGTGTTTTATATTTAAATTCAGCATTTACTCCTCTTTATCATCTTTCGTTTCTCTGAGTAGTTGTGCCTCATTAGACATAAATTAGTCCTAAAATAAAGTATGTCTTCTGGTGGATGGCAGGGGGAGGAGCAAGACACATCATCACCTCTGGAATCTGTGTAGATGGATTTATCTTTCTGCAGTCAGGACATAGGCCAATGCTTCCCTTTTTGTCTGATTTCAGAAGGTTTCATGATGAATCAACTTTAGGATTGAAATCCAGATCCAAAGAAATCTAAACTTAAGGTCTTCGTGTGAATTGCATCTCCAGTAACTAGTTGCTAGTTACAGTCAGCAAAACCTAGAAAGCAATTCAGCTGATGAAATGTCTGCATCTTCTTTAGGGCATTTTGGATAGCTCCTTAAGGTAGTATTGATTAAACAACTGCTCAGCGTACCCTGAAGTAATTTTGATCTGAATCTATCCTATTTCTTTTTTGTTTGCTGTTTCACTGCTTTAGATCTCAGTGAAGTTTGAGGCTTCAAGTTCAGAACGAGTTGATATTCAAATCATAAAGGATATGAATTCTCAATATTAGTTATCTGAGTTTTTGACATCAGTCCTTAAGAGTGGAATCTGTAGGCAAAAACACTCTGAATTTGCTCTTAAATATTTGTAAAGGATTTAGGGTAGTCAGATCAAAAAAGTTATTAATACATATATATTATATATGTATGTACAAATTTACTGGTTTTCACTATGTGTTGATTTTTTTTTTTCGTTTAACTAGAATAGATATGTTGTGGTAGGCAATGTATATGTTTAAAGAATATTCTCCTAACTAAAGATAAACATTGGTGCTCTCATTGTGGGACCTAACAGTACATTTTTAGGATAGTTCTTTTTAAAATAAGTAAAGAGATAGAAATTGAAGCCATGAAATAATTTAACAGATACTCTGGTATTGATAATGTATCTTAGTATTCTTTTAGTGTTTTGAATAGATCATCATTAGATAACCTTTAAGGGGTGTTACAACCCAAACCATTCTATGATTCTATGAATAAAAGAAAAATTAGGTATTTTTATCGCTAGACTTTTATCAATTAAATAATTTTTCATCTTTAACAACATGTATAAATGCTCATAAATTTTATAACATGTACTGAGAATTAGATTTTTCATGAGAATTAGTTTTTTCATGAGATGTGAAAAACTGATTTTGAAATGCATTAGTAACTTTCCCAGAGTATAAATCTGGTATCAGCTAGTGACAGAAAAAGTGATGCTTTGAGGATTTTTTCTATTTTCAGACTTTCTAGCTAAAGATTTCTCTGTATTGGTAGAGGCTGTTATTCCTCGCTTATACCTAACAAAGTGAGAACAGCACCCACTTCGGGCAATAGGAATGGTTTTCTATCAACTTTGAGCTAAAGGCAAATACTGAGCTAAAGGCAAATACACTTTTGTAATCACTTTCTGTTTGTTTGGGACAGGACAAGATTGTACTTATCCCCAGACTTTTGTTGCTGGTAATTGCTATTAAAATAACTGTTTTTAAATATGTTGGCATCCACAATCATGGCAGTCTTGTTATATTAAGTTTGGGATAATAATGAAATGCAGGTTTATCTATCACTCTATTATTGTTGTTTATGAACAATAAGAATAAATATTATTTTGCAGACTCTTTCTATATTAAAATAATTGTCTAACGTGTTTTCACACTCTAAAAGGCTTTTCTTGAGTGTTAATATTCTGCTTGTATGGAAGCAAGAAAACTGTCAGTATTTAAGTCAAGTAGTTAAATATGAGTCATGCCATGCTTCTGCTTCTTAAAACTACAGTTGCAAGTCACTCATTTTCTACTTAATTGGCGCATGCTAATTTCACTTGAGATTAATGCATATGTATATATCCATATTTTCTGGCTAGACTAGCTGGTAGAAATAATTTTTGCTATCACTTAAATTAAGAAAAAACAGCTGAAGTCAGCCCCTGATGGTTCTTAGTTTTCCCTGGTGTGTTTACATATCATTTTCCATTTGTCTCCCCTTCCTTCTGTTTTGCAGTTTCTTTTCCTAAAACAGTAATAGCCCCTGAGTGGGGTAGAGCAAGTTGTAAATGGCATTGCTTTAACGTGGTACAGCCATATGGCTCGCTCCAGTAAAATTCTTTGGTTTATGCACTGTTATGTATTATATACTTATATTTCTGTTCCTTTTTTTTTTTTTTTTTTTTTTTCTAA
>VWZN01011837.1:18167-47084 GCA_013396955.1 Regulus satrapa
AAAAAAAAAAAAAACAAAAAAAACACTAATGGAAAAAAATACTTGAAAATATTATTTTTTGTAAAGTTATTCAGATTAAAGGCTTACTTTATCAAAATTGCTGAATAAATTTTGAAAGATGAGAACTAGATTGAAAAGAATAACAAGGTGACATATGGTCAAATGACCATGGAATTTATTAGGACTAATTTTTGACAGTGACTTTCCTGATTCATAACTTACCCTCAGGCTAGATTAGGGCAGTTTTGCAGCGGTCTGTAGTGGACAAGATAGTGGCCAATATCTCCATGAATGCTTTTCAATATGGAATAAAGCGTTTCAATATAAAATCTGATGTAAATTTTTCAAAGCACTTTGGAGGATAGGATTAGAATTTACAGTGCTCTTGATAGACTAGAGAAACATATTTAGGTCAATTACTTAAAATTCAATAAGGACTAAAGACGAACATAAATTACTCATCAGGAAAGCAGGAAATAAGGCAGTAGAACCATTGGCCAGGGAACTTTTGGCCTCTTGCTGAACATTGATGAGGAAGAGTTTTCCTTTCTCTTTCTGATAAAGAAGGTTACCATGAAAGGCAACATACACAATGCTGGACTCTCAGTTAAGAGCTTTTTAATTATAAAGAGCTCATGTCTGACCAATATGGGCACGATGGTTTTAGATCCCTCCAGTCTTGAACTGCATGGGGAAACCTTAAACTGGATATTCATGAGTGTTGGCCAGAGCCAACGACCTACGATCTATGCATGGAGCAGCTAAATTAGACAAACTAGACCTTTGCTGTGTGTCTGGCCCAGAGTGTTCTGTGTATACAGAAACAACATTCGCTGTAGTGCAGGCCTGGCTTTTCATGAGATTGGAATTTATTGAATGCTAAGCCACATTTGGATCTACTGGTAGTTTTCCTAGACTTAAGAAAAATTAAAAATTATGCATATTATCTGAAAAATACAGGAGACTATGTATTTTGGAAGGCAGGCTAAAAGCTAATTACAATGCATTGTGAGTATGCATGTCTGCCTACCATAAAATTATCACCAAGACAATAGAATAAAAAGGAAAACCCAGAAATAATATCCACAAAGATTTAACTGAAATCTAGTAAATTCAATGCATATCACACTTACAACACACTGTTGACATACCTCTAACATTGGGATTTTTTCTTTCTTTTCCCTGAGTTTCTCCCTAGCATTTTGCTGGGCATGTTAATCATTGCCCCTTTTGACTATTTCAAATTGCACTTGCATTAAAAAACAAATACATCTAAAATTACATGAATTCATAAGATAAAAATACTTTGGAAAAAAATATAGTACTATCAAAACATGTATGGATGAAACACAAGTTTCTGGGACTTTAACACCCTTTATAAATGAGAATGACATGGTGGAGCACTGCATAGCTTGGTTCAGACCTTTATTTGTCAGTGCTTTGTGCAAGACTTATTCAGGTCTCAATTTGCCTGACTTAGAGAAATAGTACTCTTGAAGTTTTCATGGTTTAGAGCATTTCCTATGTTTGAGCTTTGGGTAACAGTTTACTTTTTTCATCATTATATTTCCTCCTCTCTGTTTTCAATATGCATCTCTGCAAAGCAGGATAGCTGTAATAAAAACAAAACCATAATACAAGCCCACACAAACAAAATCTACCTGGAAACATTCATACACTTGCATACCTTTATTTTGATAAATAATTTCTTGGTATTGAGTGAGAGGAATTAAAGAAAAAATATCATTTTCATAAATGGGATAAACTAAATTTGTCTAGAGCAAGGTTAGTATTAGCCCAGTAAATAACTACCTCTGTTGACAGTGCTTGTTTTACCTCTTACTTACCTCTAAAGAAGGAGGGGACTAGTTCTTTTAGCAGTGAGTGTAACCCAGACCATCACTTGTTGCCTCTTCCTTGCAGTATTCTCTGTTGCTGCTGATGATGATCCCAATGGAGCCACAAGAAAGCTTCTAAGAAGTGGCTGCTCTCTTCCACTGTCTCATCACCTGGCTTGCCTAAGGTACCAGCACACCCACCCTGCTCCCCAGCCTCTACCGTGCTTACCTAATATTAATTATTAACACCAGAAACAAACAAGAAAAAAAAAAAAAAAGACCCATTAATCTCCCTTTTTTGTATATTTAGCCCAAATACAGTGTTATTAATTTTTCTGGCACCCCTAACTGAACTCGCTTCTCTGGAAATCTGACTGACCAAATGGGAAGCCTCGTGTTTCTACTTTCCTGTGTTATCAGACTAATAGCATTTGTGACATTGACACTGGTCAGAAGACCCCACCCACCTACTCGTTCCCCCTGCCAGCTGATTAGAGCAAAGTTTTGGAAGGGCAAAATCAGGAAAACGCATGTGTCAAGATAAAGGCAGCTTAATAAGTGAAGAACACAAATTAATGATTTTGCTTGTCTTTGGCAGGTAGATGTCCAGGTAATTCGGGAAAAACACAGTATGTGCAAGGTTTACTTGGGAAAATGAAAGCCCTTACCACAAATGATCCCTTTTCTTCCTGCTTTCCTTTTATAGATGAGCCCAATGTCATTGGAGTGGCACATCCCTGTGGCAAACTTGGGTCAGCTCTCCTGACTGTGTCCACTGCCAACTTCTTGCCCACTCCCAGCCTACAACATTTGAGGGAGATGGAGAAGGAAAAAGAAAAGGCCTTGATGCTGTGCAAGCACTGCCCATCAATAGCCCAGCTACTGGTTTGTTATCGTGCCTGTTTTAGTCACAAGTCCAAAACACAGCGCCATAAAGGCTGCCATGAGGAAAAAGAACTCCTTACAGCCAAAATCAGGGTATGGAAAACTTCAGTGTTATCTGGGTTGCTGGAAGGTGTCCAGCTTGAAATTTGAAAGTTCAGAATGTAAGTTCACGACTGTTCAAAACAAAGGTGTGGAAAACTTTGAATTCTATAAAGAGAATTGATACTTCTGCATTAACAATGTATTTTAAAAAATCTTAAATTACCAACCTTATCTCTTTCAGTACAAATCCTACCAAAGTATTTTCTACATTCTTCTTGATTATAGTACCTCAGTTTTAAAGTCTGATTCTGAAAGAAAATAGGTGTAATATACACATTATTAATAGTGAAAAGAAACACAAGGCTAATATATGAAGCAAAACATTGGTTTGATTTCCCCATTTAGCCTTAAAAACTGAAAGCATGTTGCAGAATGAAGCACGATCGGGCACTGGGAAAGTGTACGAGCAATCCTCTTGTTAGCATGATTAGATGAAGTAGGCCTAAGCAGGCCTTGATAGAACTTGCAAGTTGTACTAGCTGGGAAGAAAAGCAAGGGCACTGTGCCCTTGAAAATTTTGTTTTATAAAAAAGAAGTTCATTTAGTGAGGAATGAGGAGGAACCTTGGATCTCAGTCCACAGCAAGAAGGAATATGCAAATGTACTCTGTTTGATCACACCAATCATATTGTGACAAGTATGCATATTTACCAAGGAGAGTATAAAAAAGTTGTTCTTGCTGAACAAAGGGGAAGCTTGCTTTATCAATCCCATTGATTTGGCTGTATGTCTTCCCTCCTGCTCATCAAAAGCATATATCTCTCAGCAAACTAAAAAATAGCAGAAGGCAATTTATATAAGATTCCACTCTATTTCCATAGATGTAAGATGAAAATTGTATGTACTGAACAATACATTTGAAATAATGGTAAAGAATAACTACTCCCACCTTTTTCAAATATATTAAAAAAAAAACCTAAAAAAATTGAGGTAATATCTTAACAGCTTTTTGTAGAAATAAAGGACTTGTCACAGATATTTCAAACACAGACATAAGCTCAATGATTACCTACTATGCTTTCATTCTAATTTCCTTAGAAATTTACAGGAACATCATACTATTGAGTAAAGAATGACAATTTTTCATTATTTCACTAATGCTAAAATGAAGATGTTTTCGGCTCTCATTGCTGATCATTTTCCATCAACTTGAAAGTAAAGGCAGCACTTTTCTAGGGAGTATTCAATATCTTCTCTTATTCAACATGCACACCAGATTCACCCCTCACTGCAAAGGTGTGAGCAGAGATCATTACTTACAAGGGTGAGGAAAGAAGGGTGGGGGAAGAAAATAAAATTTTCTTTGTTCTACCCCATCCCCCATGGCTATTCTCTTTCTCACTCAAATGCCAGGATTTCCAGAAGGTCAGTAAGTATGCTACTATGTTCAGCCAGTTGTCTAAAGTTGTTTAAATAACCATCTCTAATCAAACCAATCACCCAATGCTACTTAAAACGCCCACTCAAAATATTCTTTCATTCCTATGTATATGTAGCAAGACTTGATCATTCCAGACAGCACTGTTTTGCTTCCTATATGATCTGAAAGATAAGGTAGTTTGGTCAATTTCTTTTTAGTTCCTACAGTAAAGCATTGTTTCAGAAAATTGAGAATAAATAATTTTTAAACTGGAGATGATTCTTTCTATGAAATTCAATTATTTCCACAATAAAATTGTATCATTTTATCTTTCACACTACAAAGAACATACCACAATCCTTAACCACCCTTCTGTGCCAAGTACAAGCTTTTTATTTATGGGGCTCTTTCTCTCTGACCCACATAGCAAATAGCAAAGTATTTACTATTCTGAAAGCCATACCATAGCAATCCTGGTGAAGACTCTCAGTATAAAGGGCAACAAAATGTATTGATGAGATAAATAGCTCATTAGCATTTACTTTTCATGTTCAGCGTGTTCAAACAGCTTTCAAATGGCAATAATGCTCCATAGTTGCACATCACAGCTGGACTTTCGAGTCAGCTATTACAAAATCAGCAAGTGATTTGAAAACCATGGCTTCTCATGTCCAACTGAATCCATATTCTCAGTTGTGTTTGTTATTAATTGCTATGTCACACTAAATACAGTCTTTAATAGCAGAAAATGTTCTGTAATCAGTAAACCCTCATGATTATTCAGAGCTTGAGGTGCATGTAGCCTCTGAATAAACAGCACAGCAACTATCCAGATGGCTGCTCTGTGCCCTGGGAAGAGGATCCGTGAGGAGGATTTATCTTTCCTGTAATCTCCATG
Organism: Regulus satrapa; assembly: GCA_013396955.1. Taxonomy (NCBI): domain Eukaryota; kingdom Metazoa; phylum Chordata; class Aves; order Passeriformes; family Regulidae; genus Regulus; species Regulus satrapa. The sequence goes on from VWZN01011837.1 coordinate 23,251, forward strand.
TTGCCCTTAGGGCCTTCAGTGCTCTCATCCTAATGTTAGTATTGCACTAACAGAACAAGGGAAAAAGCTTCAGACATCACAGAGACTGATTCCTTCTCCTTCCATGCAGCCTATTTTCTCCACAGCTGATCTGTAGTGTTGATCCAATCAGCAGAAAGGTGAAACTTTATTACTTGGCTCAGTAGTGAAATGATGAAGGAGGCATTTTGCAACACTGATCTCTGCAGATTGGAAGAATTTAAAGAAGAAAAAAAGCAGGAATGCAGGGTTTTCATCTGAATTTACAAGTTAGAAGCACTTTGCAGAGCCTGTTCCCCAACATTACACGTTGAGACAAACAATTGCAAGGCATCAACAAGCAACCTGCACATCAGCAGGCCAGTTCTTCCCTTAGGATTTGCTATTTCAAATTTATTAATAAATATAGATCTCTAAATTAACAGGACATCTTCCTCCAGCAAAAAATTTTGAAATGTGTACAGCAGATTATTATGAGGGGTTTTTTTCAGCTTTCCCCCAGGTACAGTCACATTACAGCTTTATTACACATCATTACAGGTTTATCTGTAATGCCTAATTGTCTTCTTTTGAATTTCCAGTATTTTTTGTGTTGCTTCTTTCTGTTTCTGGGTTTCTTCATTAGTCTTCTAGTTTGTCATCCAACTGTTTTTGTATATTGTACCTCTGTCCTTTTTTCATAAATTGCTTCCTGTTTTGTCTTTATTTTAGACTCCATTGTTTTATTACTTTTTTTCATTTTCAAAAGCCATAATCTAGTTTTCCCATTGTGTGAAATTCTTTACTCACATAAAACCTAAAGATTCATTCTTAGCCTGTCCTCTGTTACATTCAAGAAAGTTCTAAATTTCTCCCCAAATTAATTATTTGACGATTGGGGAAAGGAATCGGCTGCTTGGTGCCTACTTCTAAAGGTGCACAACCAAATGTTCCAGTATTTAGCAAGAGTATGTCCTGTTTAAAAATTCTTGCAACAATAAAGCAGAGTAGCATCAGCAAATTGTAAACAAATGCATCTCCAAGGCACTTTCCTACTAGTAATCCATGTGTGTTTTGTCCTCTGTTTTTGTTTTTTGTTTTTTTTAAAACATTAGGATCTAAGATTGAAATCAGAAGTAAAATACAAAATTTATGCTCAGTGTTCCACGCAGACACCTGAGAGATTTTGACTTGAAAAACTTTTCATTTGGCTTGTTTTTTTGAGACTTAGAACTCATTTCTAGAGGGCTGACATTTTGATTAAACAGGGAAAATACACAGTTTCTATAGAAAACAATAGTAACTCTTTCTTTGTGCTTCAATCAGGTTATACTCAAACTGTGGCATCTTTAGATTTATAGCTTTGTTTAGAAAAAAGAACTGAAGTTTTAGAAAGTGACATGGTGAATCTCATAACACAGGACAGAAAGAAGGACACTTTCAGGCTGAACCCACAATTTAAATAGTTCAAGGGATATGTTATAATATCAAGTAGTCTAGTTTGCTTATTATCTGAAATTGTCATTTTTATATGAAAATACAGCTTTGGTATTGGAAAATATCTTGACAGACTCTAAATAAACATAAAGAATTATAATCTTCAGATAGCAATCATGATATAAAAATACCCCTTTCTTTGATAATAAAACCACTAAATAATGTTGCAGAAATAAAAAGGGAGTGTCTGGCATGTGGATAACATCCCAAATAAAAGAGCAGCATTTAAGTGGTCTTACAGTAGTGATAATAATTTTTGAGTGAAATTCCAGTGTGTCAATAAATTGTAAAAATAAATTGCAAAAATATATGAACAAAAATTAAATTTTTTTTGCTAATATCTTGATTAGAAACATTATTTCTGCTGTGCTGCTTCTAGGGAAAAATGCATGTACTTGCAATTTAATTTTTCTTGACATAAATGGATCAAAGGAAAAAAATGGAAATAAATTAGATTACAAAAAGTTATTGTGAAATGCACATTGGTATGTTTCCCATAGTCCTCAAATTTAACCCTTAAAAAAACCCCTCTGGTAATAGCTTTTGTAAATGATTGGGATATTATTAAGCAGACTGTGGTGTAAATGGCATAGAATTTGTCTTTCCTTTTCAAGACAGTTTTTCTCAGACCTTAGGATTCTCTGACACTTTTAAGGGGAATAAAAACCTATCTCTCAGGAACAGTTTTGATTTAGTGGATCATATTTTTTGATGGAGAAATGGCTTAGACAACATTTTGAGGTACCTTTCATTTCTATTTTCTAATTTTGTGATCTCTCAGACAGATATTCTCATTTGGAAGTAGCCTCTCTCCTGTGTACTCCTTTGGTTTTCTTTTGGTATTGTTTGTTAAGGAATTGTATTCTTAAAGCCTGTTCTCTTCTGGCAGGTAGTGATTGACACATCTATTTCTAAGGTATCAATTGGTTCATGTTGCATTTTTAAGAAATTTCTTCTTTCAGTATTTGCTTCTTTTCAAGAAATTACCTCTGAGATTACCACAAGGTCTCTCTCTATTATCCTATTTATTTCAGTTTTCAGGATAGCACATGAGAAATCAACCAAACTAGTTTCATCTCCATTTGTCTTTTATATGCCTTATTTAGTATTTCTTTTTTGGTTTGGTTGGTTGGTTTGTATTTCCCCTTTGTTATAAGTGTATTTTATCTGTTTTCTGGTATTCTGGCACAAAGGTTTCACCTGAAATAATTGGACTGGTTATTTTTTTTTCTTCTTTACGTGGATTAGGATGAAATTTCTATTAAAAACCACAATATTATTTATATTTTAATCAATTGAATACTGTTCCCAAAGCAGAGGGTGGGGAATGCATCTATTCAGGAAAACCTTTGGAATTAAACTAACATATAATGGTCCTCCTGAAGTATTCCAATGCATATCAGTAGATCTAGCAATGACATACTCTATGACATTAAAGAATTGGGAAACACAGATACCGAAAGCTGACTCTATCACAATAATGCTCTTGGGATTAGTTTTTGTTTTGGGTTGTTTTNTTTTTTTTTTTGGGTTTTTTTTTTTGTTTTTTTTTTTTTTTTTTTTTTTTTTGTTTTTTTTTTGTTTTAATGTTAGTATCATTTTAAATATAGCATAAAAAAATTTACATTTTCCCACTGTGTGTCTGAGTTAATGGAAATAATCTTTCATGGAGTCCCCTGGGATTTCAGGTCTGCAGAAATGGTAAGTGAATCATAAAATGCAGTATTTTTCAGATCCTAAAAGAATTACTTTCAAACCATATTGTTGGATGTCAGGGAAAAGAAAACCAAAGCAACTGCAGCAAAACAATCACAAATATTGCAAACATTCTGAAGTACTTAATGGGCTGACAACCAACTCTGTCTCATTGCATGTGATTTTTAAATATTGCCTGGGATTTTATATACAAATATGGACTTGTTCTAAGGCTCATGTTTAGGACTTACCTATAAAGGGATAATTTTTCCTTTTTGAATAGTTAGCAAGGATGTCCTCAGTTGTTCAAAAGTATTCCCTGTTAAGGGATGTGAGATCCAAAATGCAACTGGACAGCCAGAGTGATCTCCAACCCATTTTGTATGGTTCTGGACACCTACACACAGGCCTGCTATATCTGAGGCGTAACTGTGCAATTCCTTGCCCAGAGAATCATCTTTTTCAAGCTAGACTGGACTGTGGAATAGGGATATGTCATATGTCAGAGGGATTTTCTGATAAAGTACTCTATAGCCAGGGACAGAAAATCGTCTTTCTGACTGAAAATATTGTCAATTTTGTTTTTTTCTCAGTATGAGCAGATATTAAAAAGGATTCTTCTGTTAATGTTGAATTTGTATTGTAGAATTTTGCTTGATGCTTTTTAACAAGAAATCTAAATGTCCTAAATGAACTTCCTGAAAGTAATTAGCAAATTTAAGCAGCCATCCTAAAGGAAGGATGTCATAAACCAGTTCCTAGTGTGGTCGCAAATCCTCTCACAAGAGACACACAGAGTTATAATAGCACACTAGAAGTACTGTTCTTTTATAATGAGCAGATATAACTTTTTTCTTCTATTCAGAAATATAGATCAGGTCTGCGGTTCAGTTATACAGGTGCAATGCCACAGAAGGTTTCATTACCTCTTTCTTTAGGGCCTGCACTTGCTCCTACCTGTTGCTTCAGCACTCTGTTTTATTCACAGTGTTGGTGTAGACACTTTCAGGATAGACTTTAATTGGCAGCACTGCTTAACTTCTCTAGTCTCAAAGCACTTCAACAGTATTGGAATCCAACTTTCACAGAAATGTTTTTTTCCCTTGTTTAGCTTGCATCTTCTTAATCCTGAGTTGTTTTAAGTGTAAATTGTTCTTCCTGAAAAATGAAAATCATACAAAATAAGATGTTGTCTATGAATGAGATGTGCTATAAAATATTATCAGAAGATTTACAGAATAATATAATGCATATAATAGTGGTCTGATTTAGGATTAAAACAGCAACTTGAAACACTCCAGGGTCTTTATCAAACTGACACCTCATGCATTAAGTGTGGGTCAGTTCTGTGAAAATGTCTTGGGACTACTTTGTATTTAAATGTGTTCATGTTGATTTTGAAACACCTCTAAAACACAGGAAATTAAAATATTAATGAAATGCATTCATTAAATGAAAATAATAATTAAGAATTTAACTGGTAGGAAAGCTTTCATCAAAGACATGGCTTTCAGTAAGACCTGTTAACATGGGACAATTTTTTCTAGCTATTGATAAGTCTAGAGTAGATTAGAGTGAATTATTGAAGAGATTAATGGTCTAGTACTTTTCATTAAAGGCTATTGACTTACTATATTCATGCTCTTTCCACTGCACTAATATTAGCCAGTCAAATTCTCAGTCCTAGCATATATTAATTCTTGGCATGTTCATGTTTTGGGATACAGTCCTTAGGGAGGTGAAGACAAAGAAGATTATGATTATTATTACTTTACAGAAAGAAAAAAAGATCAAAATTATTCTTTTTTTTAATATTGTCATATCTAAATGCTCACTAGTGTATGCAGCAACATGAGCCTACACATGTGTTCTTTACCCCATTAATAGAGTTTGGGGCTTACATCTTTCAAAGAGTTCTGATATATTGAAATTATAAACCTAAAAGGTGATGGCAACTGCATGTATTTATAGATATTTAATGTAGTTCAAATGCAAATATGTAACACCTACCTAAGGACATTTAGGAATTATATAGGTTATTATTTTCTTTGTGGTCAATTTTCTTTGTGATCTTGTCTGGTAGACACCTAGGATTTGAAAAATATTCAAAACAATGTTTTTGCATTCCACTCTATCTTGCTCTCCTTGATCTCCAAATAGTATTTAGTGTCCTTCATCGCTGTCTAAAATGGAATATTTTGTGAAAAACAAGGTGATGAAATTTCTCACCCATCTGGGACAGGATTTTGTGAGCAATTTAGGCTCAGAAAAGTTCTCTGTAAAGTAAAAATAAATTATCATCTCTAAGCCAATAATATTAGACTAAATTAAATGAAAAGTATTGACAGTTCTCCTGTGGAAGATTCTGGTCTTCTTTTTGTAAGTTTATGGGAAAGATGAAACACAAAAAGGAGTTAAAGTAAAGAGGACTAAAGTAGAGAAATAAAAAGCTTTCAGCAAACCTTACAGGTTTCTGACAACATTGTAAAGATTTCCTTTTGGTGGTGGCTTTTATAGACTCTGAGAAAAATTCACTCCTGTAGGGTATGAAAGCCTCACAGCTGACCAATCTGCTTCTTGTTTGTTCTTATGTTGATACAGGGCTCCATTATGTAGCCAGATTCTGTCTAAGTAGTTGACAATATATATAGAAAAATATCTGGAACAACATCTATAGAAAAATATAATTTATTGGTGCATAATTTCAGTGGTTAACTACAGGCTCATTCCCTTGCATTTGAATGATATAAGTTCACAAGAAACTTCTTGGAAGCCCCTTGGTGCAGAGAGTTCAGGTGTGGTTTTTAAAGTCTTTCTAAGGCGTAGGGCACAAGGATGATAGACAGAAGAAGGAATGATATATTCTGACTAGCACTGAAGTTTAGTTATGGAGATGTATGTTTGTCACTTTCAGCATTGCAGGAGCCCTTCAGATAGTCATGTACTGACAAGCATGAAAGCACACTGACGTGAAAAGAGTACTTAAGGGAGAAACTGAAAAAGCGATCTTATGAGCTGGTCCTTTCCAGAAAGCTTTATTGTATTTTATTCAGATTTTTTAAAATACAAAGCATCAAGGGAAATGGAGGATCTACAAACTATCGGGTCACCAGTGCATTAAACAGACTTATACAAGCTTAATCAGTTTCTGCTCCTCAGGCCATGATTCACTTATGCTTTTTATATATGCATTTTACAGTGAAGCTGCTGATTGTTCTGACTAGGTATCATAGCTTCTGACCTAATTTTTCTTTCTTTCCCTTTAAAAAATAATAAGATACTTGATAAGTCTGTTTGATATATACTGAAAAGGAATGGTTTTGAAGTTTCCGGCAGCATAATTTTTTCTGAATTACAGACCTCTCATATACATCTCTGCCTGGTGTCCTATTGAGACGCAGAATGAATAATTTTTCCCAAAACAGATAAGTGATGGCAAACCTAACAGTAACTCAAACTGTAAGATTACCCATTGAGCTCGGTCACACAGCTCCATGACTTGTAGAATGAAACAGGAAATGGCTGTCTGCAGTGGTGTGCTCTGTGGTAAACCTTGGAACCTCAGAGAAAGCACTGAGTTGCAGTTCTGTATGAGGAGTAGAATGATGCCCAGCACGTTGCAGCATACTGTGAGAGAGAATATTGCTGCAGCTCCTCCTCTAGCTCAGCAAGATGCACTGGCACACCCCGGATGAAGTCACCAGAATTTATAGCATAGAAACACCCAGCAAAGCTCTGAAGTTCCTACATTTCAGCTGTTCAGGATAACAGATATGGCTGCAGTAAAACTGCCCTTTTTCCACAATGCATCTCAGTGACAGGGGGATTCAGAGACTAGACCTCCAGGGATGGACCCTGCAGACGAGCTCAAAGCAAGCTGAAACCCTTGCAAAAAGAAAACCACAGTGTCCACTCCTCCATAGAGCACAGCTGCAGAGCTGACAGGGTGCTCAGCTGGGACTCAGTTAATGTCGCTTCCATATCTGATTGCATTTTGATGAAAGTATTTTCCATCTCAGTAGAGTGCCCTAATTGCAATGTTACCAGATAGTCAGGGACATATCTCTCTTGAGCTGAATTTCTCCAGCTGAAGGTATTCAATTAATTACCCTAGCAGAAAGTAATGAAATAGTCACCGGGACAAAGAGAAAGGAGAGGGAAGAAACAAAAGGTTGATTCACGTACAGGCTCTAGTTCCTGCTCCAATGAACACTAAAGCCTCTTAAATGAAAAGCAGCATTTTCCGCAGGAGAGAAGTTTACCCTGGAATAGAGCTCAGCCTCATGGTTAGGCTGTTTGGTCATGTATTAGCGAAGACCTGAGCTGTGCTGACTTACTTCAGATTATAGCTGTAGTGGCTTAACCAGCTACTGGGGGATAGAGGAGGTACAGGAAAAGAGCTCTTTTGCCTTTCCCTGCCTATGTATCCTTGGCTGCTTCATGTTCCCTAAAAGTCCAAATATATTGATTTTTTTCTGTTGAGAACATAAACAAGGCACTAGAACATACAGGTGTAGTCATTGTTTCAATCTTTCTGTTAAATATAGCTCCTCATGAATTTTAGAAATCCAAAATTTTTACAGTAGTGCAAACATGAAGCTACTTGCAATCATTCATGCTCCAGTCTAGTACAGGTGGTTGTATCTATTTATTTTTAATTTTTTTTGGGGGGGGGCTCTTAAAACGTTAATTTCAATTAAATGTGAAAATGCATCAGTAATATTAAGTCATGCTGAATGAAAGAGTAATTGATAGTGTAAATGAAATTTAAATCAGACTATGCTCAAACAATGTTAAGGCAATGACACAATGAAGTGTATGTCGACATAATTTCCTGGTTCCTGAGGTTTGTTTATAATTGCTCTTATAATTTGAATATAAACAGATCTCTTGCAACTCAGTAATGAAGGAATTATATATAGTCAGGATTCAGAAAGCAGTTAAATGATGCAAACTTACTGTGTCCTGTGGCCCTTATACTGTCCATATTAATCAGCCTGAAGGCTACATTGGTCTGTACTTCAGGTGAATTTAAATGCAGTCTCCCAGCTGCACATTCAAATGTCTCAAATCATTGCATGCTTCAGTGGAGTTGTATCAACACAGTACCTATATTTCTAGCTGAAATCACTCAGAGTAATCATTGAGCACAACCACTTTCACTTACAAATAAAATATATTGTGAGACAATGAGATTGCATGAAAACTTTACATGATCTAGGCTGTAGCATGTCATTTTTTTCCCTGCAAACTTACAAGCGACAGATCACAAATAAATATAAGTAGCTTTGAAATTAGGCAATGATTAAGTCAGGTTTCTGCTTAAAGATACAACTATTAGCTACAGTTGTTATTCAGATATAATCTGAGTATCCCTGTCATTGTAAACAAGATAATGTAGAAAATTAAGTTCAAAAAAGACAATAAAAATATCACCAAAATAAGAAAGTCAAAATATTATCCACTAAAAAACCCCACATAGAACAGTGTAGTCAATAAAAGAATTAATAGGAGGATTTTGGCTGTTAAAATTACTATACCCATGTCTATAATACCAGTCATGGGCAGAACATTAAGCACTCTTGCTTGGACTGGAATAAAGGTTATCGCTCACTTTCCAGGCACTCTTTCATAAAATCATAGAATGGTTTGGAATGGAAGGGACTTTTAAAGGTCATTTAGTTCTCTAAAATGACATGGATATCTTCAATGAGATCTGGTTGCTCAGAGCCCTATCTAAACTGACTTTGAAGATTTTCAGAGATGGGGCATCTACAAGCTCTCTGAGCAACCTCTGCCAGTGCTTCAGCAACCTCATTGTAAAACATTTATTCATTATATCTTGTTTGAGACTACCCTCCTTGAGCTTAAAACCATTACCCCTTGTCTTGTTTCTGGAGGCCTTGCTAAAAAATCCATGCCTTCATCTTTCTTATAAGCCCCATTTAAATAATGGAAGGCTGCTACAACTACTACTCTACTGTACTACTGTTGTACTGGGCTGTCACCCCAGTGTTTTTACTTCTCCAGGTTGAGCAACTTCAGCCCTCTCAGCCTTTTCTCATAGCAGAAGCATTCCAGGCCTCTGATAGTTTCTGTGGCCCTGCTCTGGACTCACTCTAACAGGTAGTGTTAGAACCCTGAGCAGAGAGAAATTTGGGCTCCCTGTGCGGACAGGTGCAGACCCTCAACAGAACACTGCTTTGGACCCAAGGCCATGGAGAAGCTCCCAAAATTGAGTGAAGGAACTGGGATTGTGGGTGTGGAGTTTGAACAGGTGTGTAATGTCACAGGGTGAAAACTCATAGCTTTAGGTTTTAAGGCATAATAGTGTGCATGGAACAAGATGGAGATTTCAGAGCTTTGGCTGCTGCTTCTTCTTCCTCCCTTCCTCTTGGGTTTATGTGATATCATGTGTACAATGCTGCACGGCAGGTCACAGCTGCCTGGTTATTGAGCTAAAAGTAAAAATCATCTAGCTGGCAATTATTCATTGGTTAAGTTTACTCTTAAAAGACCTTGCAGTTAGAAGCTATCATGGCCATTTCTACCTAGAAGCTGAGGTGCTGAGAATTCACTCCCTTGTAGCACTGATAAGAAGAGTAAACATCTGAGACTGAACATGAAAAACCATTTCCTGTGTCTCAATCCTGGCTCTGAAACAGCTGTACACTCCCACAAGGCAGGTCCATGTCTCTCCTGCACTGGGCAACACAGAACTAGACACAGCAATCCATGTGGAGTCTCACCAGAGCAGAGCCAAGGGGCAAAATCATCTCCCTCAACCAGCTGGCTTCTGGAGTCCCTCCAGCTTTCAGAGATCAGAGCTCCCAGTGAGAAAATATTAACACTTATCCATCTGCTAATGTTTGTGTAATTGATGAAAATAGTGTAGAGGATATTACGTAAGGGAGGACGGAAGAGGAATAAGAATATTTGCCATTTTAGATTTCATTTTCCACATTTCTTAGCGTGCCTGGAAGCAACCATTTATGTATCAACCTGCATATGGATTCTACATTTGTGATCATTCACTTCTTCTTGAGACTATTCATAATCATGTCACATGAAACATCTGATATCTTCCCATCAAGATCACCTCCTTTTCTATTGTGCAAGGATTATATTTTTCTAAACATGGTTCTTGTTTTAGTTAATAATTGGCTCCTAATTAAATGAAAATATGTGTTTTATTTTCCTTTTTACTAATATATTTGCACCCCTGCTTAAGTACATTTGTTTTAGATCCAAAGATGATTCAGCAGACTATTGCCATTTAGTTGCTTTCAAATGCTTCCTTTAAATTTATTAAATCTTGCAGTGACTGTTTCTTTCCAGTCTCTTATGTCAACAGATTAATCACATCTCTTATACAGTACTCATCTTCACTTCATCAGTTTCTTCTGGAAGAATCAGTCGTCTTGTGTAGACACATATCATCTATTTTTTTCAATCTTCTCTAAATGCATTTATTTTTCTCTATTACAAGTAGGTTTATATATGTTTTAATTAATTTACACTGGTAAATCTCTCTTTTCTAGTACTGGTTGAGTAATGGAAACTGATACATAAATAAGAAGAGTGATTTTGGTTCACTGTTGTTTTTGTCTCATTAATGGTTTTTATTATCCATTCTATGGTTAAATTTTTATACCCCAAAAATTCAAATGGGGCAAAAAGTCTAATTATTTTTCTTGTTACATCATTTTTTATATTGTTGCATTCACGCGTATCAGAATTAATACTGCATGACTCAGGGGAATGGTTCACCACAAAGGGTGAAATAACACCATCAACAAAAACATTATTTTTTAGCTTGTAAATGCTTATGTAAGTGGTAAATGAATTATTAAAAAATAGAGATGATTAATGAATGATTGTCACATGTGAAAGTTAAGTTTTTTATCCCTATTATTTGAAATAAAAAGCCTAATCAACTCTACAGAAACATAATTGGGAGCTGCATAATAGATGTTATGCTAGCAAGGGTCAGCTGAGTTTTCACTGAAGACAACTGCAATATTTTATTTGTTCTAACATGAATAGCCTTAGATGATGAAGACATTTCATTGCATACTTGCATAATATGTTCTTTCATGCTACAGGCTTGAAAGAAAAAGCTGCTTTTCTGAGAATGAGCTCATTCACATACAAAAAACATAAACTATCTAACTGCAAATGATACAAAAAATTCTTATTCTGCTTAGTATGTGACAGGTAGGGAAAGAGTATGTACTAGATAAACATTTTTCCTATATTTAATCTTCACTGATTTTAAAGTTGCTAGAAAATTGTAAAGGTTATAATTATGGAAGTAGGAGTGATTCCTTGTATGTGCTACTGTTGATGTAACATTTTTACTATCCTAATGACCCATACTCCTCAGCTTTTCCTTCTAATTAATTAACTTTTTGGTAGGAATTAGATGTATAATTTTTGTTGGAGAAATAGATATAAAAGATGTAATCAATATATGAGCTATATGATAATGGCCAAAGTGATTTTCTTTTTCATACAGAGTTACTTTTGTCTCTGTTTGAATCCTGAGAATCAGTAACACAGCTGGGAACTATTGCCTCTGGCAGCAAATTTCAGTTAATGATTAGAAAATAGTTGGCCAGTAGATATTAAGTACAGTAGTGTCTGAAGGACTTGTTAGAGCTTAATCATGACTTCAGAAATACTGGCAGCTACTCATCTACTTCTTAGAGGTCACATTATATTGGTGTATCTTCTGAAATGGTGAGCAGAATAAATTTCATCCTTTAAAACATCCAACATGATGTTGGAGGCCCCATGTTACAAATTATCTAATAGCCTTCCAAGCAGGGGGATATCTGGGCCCTGTTCAGACTAAAGCTTAAATTGAAGTTTAATGTTGTTATCGTCTCAAGGTAGAAGCAAGGATGAAAAAACCCATATTTTCTTCTTATAATATGGAAGATGTTACAGGTAATTTCTGCAGGAACTCATATTCTAGATGAAAAAGCCTTCAGACATAATCTAGAAACAAAGAGCTTGGAGGAAAGAGGTGCTGGGGTTAATGTCCCTGTCACTAAATAAGAATTCATCTTTATGGTTCTGAGTCACTTGAAAGATTTTTTTTTTCTTTTCTTTAATATACATTTAAACACTAGTGCATGCATGCATCAATTATAAAACAAATCGTTGAGGCTGGCACAACAGACCCAAAATAGCAGATGAACAATTCTCCTCTTTTTATAAGTATTCTAAGTACTAAAGAAAGTCCTTAATTAAGGTGTTGTTTACCATATCCAATATATATTATGGCACAAACTCTGTGTGTTTGGGTGCACATGAAACTCTCCCCAGCCTGGCCTCTCCCCCTTGGTCAATGCAGTGAACTGAGCTTAGCAGCATGGTGCTGGTTTTGGCACGCCAGCCAGTGTTGAAGGGCTCACTTGTAAGTACTGTATGAGAGCTGGGTGCCCGTCTCTGAACTGAAACATCCTCCTCAGGGGAATGTTCTCAGCAAGAATTTAAACATAAGAGTGAAAAAATATTTTCTACGCAAGCGCCAGAAGGTACTAAGGACAACAAGAATAATGTGGTTAAGAAAGCTGGTAGACTACACACGGCTGGGAGCCTCTGGCTCTGAGGAGCAGTTATGGAGACTTGGCTGGATTTCACCTGTCTCATACCTGACAGTGCTCCTCAGACATGACAATCACCTGTGTTTGTGTGTGTACATGTGCCTGTGTTCTTAATTCAAAATATATGAAATAATGGAAGGGCAGTACAGGCAACATCTGAAAAGAGTGTCCTAAAGTTGGTGGTGGGTCACACCACAGGCCACGCGTGTTAAGGAGGGTGGAGAACACGAGGCCTCCTGAGCTAGATTTCTCTCTGACAGAGAAAAAGATCATGGTACAAGCTTGTCCCAAACTTCCTTGGCCAGTGAGATAGCTCCAGCCTGAGGCCAGAAACTACTAGCTGACATGGACCAAATATCTACTACTGAGAAGTGAAGACATAGAGGTCTATGTCAATGTACAAAATCATTGAGGTAGCACCAGTATTATTAGCTGGAGCTAATAATACTAGGTATGCCTCAAGCACTGGGGGAAAAGAAAGGGACTGCTTACTCAAAGGTATTATTTAAACATAAAAAATGGAGGGAAAGCAGTAATATAATAAACTTTTTTTCTTTAAATAATTACAAACTAATGCAGTGTTACTGACTCCCTGTAAGCAAGAGAGTTACAACACATAGTTCTCCTGCATTCCAGGCCATGGCTGTAAGTGCTTATTGTATATTAAGGCAGTATTTTACACATCATTATGGAAAAAAAGCATTGTATGTCCCCATTTTATCCATGTATTTTTAACTGTGTTCCCACTTGGAAACTTCATAAGGATGTAACAAAGGACTATGAAAATGCCTATGCACCACACCTCACCATCCTCTCAAGGACATCAGTGACAGAGGTAATGCTAGGACAGCACGCTGAATTTTAGTAAATAACTGGTAAGTACTTAAAATTAGTTAGACTTAGAAAGATTTCTTATCTTTGGGAGTTTATTTTCTACACTTCAGGGGAAAAGTTAGATCTATTTCTAGCTAATATAAAAGCTTTGTTCCTGCATATCCAATAGGTCAGTAAATTCAGTGTCTGATATTGATTTTTTGGAGATCATTTGCTGTAAATTATTCACGTGGAACAATTGACAGTAAATGTAATGAATGAGCACTTATAGAATGCTCAGAATACTTCTATAATGTAAAAGCAACTGAAAAGAGATCAATTGTAACACAGGGTTTAATTCTGTTAACAGAGAATAACCTGGCTGGGTCATAGCCAACATATATAATTTTCTCAGTCTGTAGTTATTAAGTCATTCTTATTACATCATTCAGGTAAAATATAAAAGCAAATTCTTGCTTTTTCAGTGAAAAGTAGCTCTTCCATCCTCTGGCAGCCAGAATTTAAACTATAATAAATCAATCTTTAATGCAATTCCATTGCTACAATCTAAACTGCTTTTGAATTAAGTTTGTCTGTAAAAGCCATTTTGTGAGGAGGTCTTTCAGGTATCTATGCCTTTTTGCTTTAACCCAGCACTATCCCAGCAGCATGGTTTAAGGCACTTTTTTCTTACCAGAGCTGGGCTTGTGGGCTGACACCATTGCAAGGCTCATTGGTATGGGTGATGGTAGCCACAGTGTAGAAAATGACTGCTTTCCAGAACCTTCCCTTTCCTCCTTCAAAGGTCACGTGTTTCTTCAGGACAATATTGATCTGAGATGAAGGGGAGCCACTGCAAGGTCATGAGCAGTCAGGGGCTTCTAGCACCCAGCTGGGCCTCTGTTTCAATTTGAAACACTCAGGGCAGCTCATCTGGATCAGGAGGGTGAGGTTCTAGAGTTCTTAGGAGTTGGGTTTTTACATAGTATGGCACTGTGACGTGTGCCCAGAGTGATGAAGGCATGAAGGGTCCAGCAGTGTGTGGTGGGGCAGCCTATGCTGAGACCTGTGTAGGGAAGAGAGTTTTCTAAGTCAGCTTAGAAAAATTACATGGTTTTGGCCATACCGTTCAGTGGTAGCCTTCCCTACCTTAAGATGTATCTCCTGTGCCAGAAAACAGGAATTGTTGCCTACTGATAGTCTTAGCTGACCTGCATCAGCCACTATTTTAAAAATGCAGCAGACCAAACATTTATGTGCTGGGCATATGTCATTGCCTTGTCACATTTTCTTGGATAAAGTAGCTTTTTCTACTAAACTTTACCTTGAATTGTAGCCATTTACTTTATATAAGTACTTCTTTTGACATAAAACTCACAGAGGTCATACATTGACCTGCAAAGCAATGGAAAAGAAATGTACCAGGCAAAATGCTGTGTGAAGGAATATGTGATTTCCTACCAATTACATAGACATATAAGAATCCAGGTCTGCTGGAAAATCTGAATCAGGTTTGTGTCTCCAGAATGACTGGAATTTCTGTTTTCATTCTTTCTCAGTCTGTGTAAAACAGAAGCATTTCTTTCATCTAAATATCAGGTTTTCCTTGTCTAGCTTAGTATCTTATGCTCACTCTATCTTCTTAAAACTTACTTTTCTGGTGTGTTAAGGCCAAGTCTTCCTAAATGCAAATGTGTTATTGAATTAAGACTGAACAGTGATAAAAAATGAGTTCATAAACAAAGAACACAAAGTATACCTGAGGTATTTAAAAAGTATTTTTACATCTTATTTTATGTGTAGTATGCTATTCTTGATAGTCAATGAATCCCTAGATCTGGTCATAATTTAGCAGGTTGTGCCAGAATAGCCACTCCTTTCTTCCAATCAAAATGTTAGATAAGATGGAGACCTTTCTTGGAGGAGAGCCAATCTTTTTCATATCTCTATGAAGCTTTGGTTGTGTTGAACAGAGTGTTCACAGGGAGAGTCTCCAGAAGAAAACCAAGTCCTCCAGTAACATTTTGTCTGATAGAGGTCCTCTGCTGACTCAGCTCATAATGTTTCAGCTATGCAAAACTCCCAAAAGAGACACAGTTTATTGTGCAGTGAGTACAATATTTTGTGTATGTTTATTGCCAGAGTAAATCAAATAATATGTCAAAGAAATTCCTTGTCATGGCAATCACTGGCAGAGCAAGGCCAATTTCAAGCAAGAGGCATAAAAAAAGAATACAGACAACTCATCTAACTGGCAAGTATGACAAATGGAGACTAGTCAATTCTACATATTTTTGCCAGAACAATTTCTTTTTTAGAATACTTATTCATACTGAGTAATATAAAATGTGTCATGGAATTGCTGAATTTGGAAGGGAGATTTTATACTCTATGCTTCTGTTAAGAGTAAGGCCTAAATGCAGGCTGCTCAGGGCCATGTTCAGTCAGGTATTCAACAAGTTTAAGGATGGAGAGATTCCACAACCAGCCTAGGCAATCCATTTCAGTGTTCAATTACCCTTGCAGAAAGTAAGGTTTTTTTCCTTTGTCTAAATAAAATTTCCTACATTTCAATTTATGGTTCTCATCCTTTCATGTGGACATCAATGAGATGAGTCTGGATCTGGCTCCTGTACTCTCTGACCCTATTAGGCATTGGTACATATGGATAAGATCCTCTGAACCTTCTCTTCTTTGGGCTAAACAGTCCTCGGTCTCAGCCTCTCTTTTTATGAGAAATTCTCCACTCCACACTTCTCCACTCTTCATTCTACATTTTGCATAATTTTGCAAGAAAAAATATTTTAAAATAATATTGCATTCATATTTACTCCTTTGACAAATATGAAGCTGTCATAATTCGTAGTAGGAAATATTAATACTTTATAGTTGAGATTAGTTTTTTCCTTTGTTTTTTTAGCGTGTTTATCCAAATTCTGGCAGAGCTATTTCCAGAAGAATTGGTATTGTTTTCTAAATACTCTGAACAGAGTTTGGACCTTTTCTTTTTCTTTTTTTTTTTTTTTTTTTTTTTTTTTGCCTCAAAAGGTGTATTTCCTTGTGCTCTGTTAAGCAAGTGGAGTTACCCCTTGAAAGATACAGTCATACTTGCTTATTTTTCTGTTTTCCTCATGCTCTGCAGGAAAAAACAGTGGGAAAAAAAAAATCCAACAGACAAATCTCTTTTCCTTGTAGAGCTCAAGATTGTGCCTGAGGCAATAGGTCCAGTCATCCTCAAAGACTTGGTCATTACTTGTTGAACTCATTATTATTTTAGGCTGATTTTTTAAATAGACATATGAGTCCCAGTTGCACAAGCACCTTTGTCACTCATATGTTGCAAAACTACAAAAATTTAAGAGTACATATTTTCCTATTCCATCCTCCTCTAAATATCTTTTTTTTATCTTTTACATCCCTAAAATGATCACTTTTATTTAATCTAAACTCAGATCCCAGCTATTACTAAGAAATTACTTATTTTTTTAAGCACAAGGTTCTATAAAAAAGTGATGTCCAGTGAATATAAAATTGTCCTTAGTTTAATCACATTGAACCAGATTCTTGATTTAAATGTTACCTGAAAATCTTAGTGTGTTCTGCAACTTTTGTTTAATTTTATGTATGGTGCCTTATGATTACATGAAGGGTTGATAATATAAAAATAACCAATAGTATTTTGCATAATATGCTAAATATATATAGATAGCCAAATATTCTCAGTATCCTAGGAAGATGTCATGATCCTTGTGATACCTTATCTATGTAAGGAAGGAGTAATAAGGAATAGGAAACTTCTACCTAAACAGCTGCCACTGTTTACCTGCCTAAGCTTTCTGGGGATTTTTTCCCTATCACTGTCTTAGGTTGAAATACTGTCTCTAAAATTTAAGAACTGTCTTGGCTAATGTAATTTTAACATAAATTTGGTTTCAGGACAAGAGATTTTTAGTCCCTTTGGCAGATATATGAACAAAAGGACATTTTAGACTAAATTCTGGTACAGGAATCTGGAGATTACATTTGAATTGAACTCCATTTGCACATCTTCCACACTGACCATGACAATAAATTGCACCTCAAAACATCACCCTAAGTGTCAAATTCTTATTAGCCTATAAAACACCTATCAACTTTATAATCAGGTCTTCCAAAGTAACTGTCTTGCAGAATTATAATTTTCCTCGATCAATAATGGTATTTCTTCACAATTAATCAGAAAATTTAAACTTTTAAAAGGCATCAAATTAAATTCTCATTTTACAAAAGATATTACCTTGAGCCCGGAAGATTGTGACCAATTCACACTCCTCAGTATTGCAAAGTTACTAAAGTAGCAGTTTACCTCAAAGAAGACATTGATGCAGTTATGTCTAGTTATGCAAGTAACTGCTGCGATACAGTCTTCTGTATCAAACCCAAATTTCAAGGAGAGGATAAATCTTTAGCTCCCAATGAACAAATAGCACATAGAAAAAAATTCCTAGGTGTAGTCTTTCATCTTCCAGTTAACATTCAGATGAGATTTTTTGTGTCCATGGTTACCAAGTCATTGTGCAAAGATCCATTTTGAGCATTGTGAATAATGTTGTTTTTTTAACCTTACCCTTCAGCACTTAAATTTCCTCTGTCAGATGTCAGTGACAAAACACATGTGGTTAAAAGTAAGGCATGAAACCCAGCACTTAGTCTGATCTCACATCTACTAAATGATCTGCTTGATGCAGAACTTCACAGCCAGGACTGTGGTTGTGCTCAGGTAACTACTAGTGGCTGTCAGTGAAAATTAGTATCAATTCCAGTTTCATGCAATATATTTATATCTGTCATATTCTCCAGAAGAGGACATTTCATATATTTAGTCCACTATTATTATCTGGGCATGTAACAGACTTCAACAGTGGTCAAAATACAGGGAAAATTCTACTGGCAGTAAAGCATTTTTCCGTTTTTGTTTTTAAATAAAAAGCATTTCAATTTTGAATGTACCTTTATGTGATTTAGTATTAACAGAAACTTATTTATTATTTCTGGTACCATCTCCATTTTTTTTTTTTTAATGCTAGGAAGAAAAAAATTATGTCAGTACAGAGGCAAAAATATGTACATTTATATGATAAATAAAATCAATCCTTCTATTCCCAGAATCTCATCTTATTTTTTCTCTTGCAAGACCTGCACAATACTAACAATAAAAAGAAGAAAAACAAGATGTCGTTGTTAAAAATTGAGATGGTTGTAATTTTCCACATCAAATATTGTAACCGAAAGGAAGTACTTTTTCAGACCCATACAGGTCATCCTGTTTGCCAACATTTCACACAGTAGTGCTAACAGCCACGGAGGGTCAAATCCTTGCTGAAAGCTGAACACAATTTTTCTGGTTCATTTTCATGGAAAGACTATTCTGGAAACTTGAAAGTGGCTGAGCAGAAGGCTTTATAGAATATTAAGCTGCTCAGCAAACATGAAACAAAATATTTATTTTTTATTAAATGCTATTTCTTTTTGCAATCAACCCAGGTGTGTAATAAATCATCAGGTGGTATTTAATATGACCCTTGTTGATAATGTAGCTACTGGTTTAATATAACCATTCTGTTACATTTATATCTATTAAAATCAGTTTTGGGAGAAGAAGAGATGCTCAGTGTTGTCTTCAATGCTCATGCTACATCAAATGTTCATGCAGTTGTGCACCACCACATTCCCTTTATAGTTGTTACTTGTTTCAAATATTATATTTCCTTATTACTGTTAACTATAATACTGTCATTACTAATGAAATATTTTCCCTTATAAGTTAGTTAAATGTAGGGAAGGATTAAAAACTAATATTCATTTTTCATTACAACACCCATCTAATTATTCTTAATATGACTTTTATTGTATAACATCACTTATTGCAGAATCACTTTTAATATGAGCTATAATTATTGTAAGAATAAATTAATTCCTATATGAGTATTATTTAAAACTACTATATGTTAGTAACTCACATATTAAAAACATATAATATTTAGGTATCACCAAAAAAATCATGGTTTTATTAAATACTTCATAATTGTGTTTAATACAACATTTAACATTGGTCAGAAGGATTACTTAAAGATGTTCTCAGTTTCATTATCATATGGACATAAATTCAAGATACTAGATTATGTATAATGTAACATGATTAAATCTGTTTCTGCTTATTTTTATTTGAGATGACTTTGCCTTATTTTCTTGTTGATATTTTATAGAATTTCCATACTACAAAATTATGCAAAAGTATCTCATATCTAACTTTCCAGTTCAAGATATATACAGATATTTATTCAAATGGCCTCTGGTTATAAGTGTTCAGACTAGGGAGCAGAGAGAACATGTATAATTAACTTACTTAGAAATGTCATAAAACTCAATGATGTATAATGAAATAGCACAGCAATAAATACATAAATATCACTTAATTCCATCATAAACTCTGATGTGACAGAAATAATGATGAATAGCGATATAGGATGAATAATAATCTTTATAATAGAACATTTTTATCAGACAAGTCTACTTTATGGTACCCAATATGGCATATTTCTTTAAGGAATGTATATGGATCAGTTCATATTCATCAACATTTAAAATCTGAAAAATTTGAAGGTAACCGATAGCTATCTTAAATTACTTTAGGATTATATTATACTCTGATGTAAATTTAAATGCGTTATTGATAAAAAGAGATATATACACTAGAATAAAACTTCCAGTAATTTATTATAAATTGTGTTATTATTCAACACCACACAAATACAATACAAGGCCTCAAAACTCTCCCCATACTTAAATATTTGTATTTTTTGTTTAAGTACTTTACATTGAAAATACTGAATCATGTAATATTGTCAAAGGAGTATGACTCTTTCTCTTAAAATATAAGCAAAGCTAACAACGAAAAATAGCTTTAGACCAGGGAAACTAATAAGTTTTAAAATTGTACAAACAACTTCGTTTTCCCTAACATTAATCTTTCCCCTTAAATATTTTTTTCTTGCGCATCTTGATCATATTGCATAATTTCAACTAATTATTAACATCAGTTATTACAGAGTTTATCATAAATTATATCATATAGAATNATATTTCTCGGGTTTTTTCTATAAATTCGTGTGAAACAAATAAAATGTCTCTATGCCTGGTTACACATTCTGCCTGGACTTTCAGAATTGTATTTTCAGAATTTCTGAGGGATACCATGAGGAATACTCTTAACAGCCTTTTCTCAAATCCTGATACAGTACTCATGTACAACATGACAATTACAGTGGAAAAGTGTCTGCTAAATTTGCTATGCAAAGGGAACTGCAGAACTGTGTCACTGTAGATGCATACTAAAATGCATAATAAAAAGATACCCATGAGACTGCTTTAAAATTATAAATCGGTTTAATTTATCAGAGTTCATCTGCAATATGGAGATGCCAACAGATGCAGAACTGAAACTGCCAGCATTAGCACAATATCTGTATTTTCATTCCTGACCCTCTCCCACCTTTCAGCATCAATTAAGTGCATTCAATCCAAAGCTCTCAATCTGTGTATTGGAAAGTTCATATTTTTGAATCCTTAATTAAAATTCAAGTTTACTTCAGAAAGACTTAAGATATGATTATCCTGAAATGTCATAGAAATTGGTCCCACTTAAGAATAATGAAAAATTACATGTAGTTAGCAACTATAACAGCAGCACGTTTTTCTGAATAATTGGAAGAAGTGTGCAGTTATACTGACAGTAGCTAACCACCAAGAATGCCCTAGAGAAAATGAAGTGGTGAGAGTCACATGAAGAATTTCCAGTACAGAAACAGATAACCTGAAATGCGTATTTCCAGGTTAAAAGGAATAAAAGTAATACTTGAATAAAGCATTATTTTTAAATTAAAACTTGCTATAGTCATTTTCTTTAGCATAAAGAAATTTGCAGTTTCTTGAACACTCATCTTTTGAATTTGAAGCTCTTATATCACGTATCTTTTTTCACTTATTGTATTAAAAAAATTAATTCTTTTACTGTCACTAAACCCATCTTATCTTCAACCACTGACTCTCAGTTAATTCTTGCCAACGCTAAATCTGATAAAGAGTCATCTATTACTGGTTCAATTATCTGAGTAATAAATTTTAAAAAATTCTGCAACAACTTTTATAATTTTTCTACCTTAAAAAAACCTAATTTTGTCCAGAAAAATACTGCATTTAGTGTATTTTAATTCCATTTCTTCTTTGCAAATTTTTGCATTTCTTTATGCTTTTTACTCCTTGAGCACTTTTATACTGATCCTTGATTTTTTAAAATTTTACTAACTGATTTCCATTGTTGGTGATTATCCCACCAGGTTTCAAATATCAATATAATGCAAAATAACATGTAACTCTTTTCCTTCTTCTTGTTGACCTTCCCTGATCTCTTTGGACTTTGTAATACTTTCTTTTTTACTATATTCAACTGTCCATATTCAGCTCTTCCATGAACAGTAATAACCTACTCTGATATTGTGTTATTATTAAATATTCCTCCCTCATGATAATTTATCTATTGCAACATGTCATGTGACTTTCTTTATCCCCTTTTCTGTGTGTGTTAGAAGTAGGGGTGGCAATTACATAGTGAGTGCAAATTTATTCCCTTTGATTTTCAGGATCTTTGCAGTCATGGTAACCTGAAGTTGTTTTTTCTCTAAAATGGACTCTGTCCAGTCACTGTGTTGTGTTTCTTTCCATTTATCTATAGTTGAAGGTCTTGAATGTAATGTAATGACATGTGAAATGTAATGCAATTTTATCTTCTCAGTCACTTATTATCACATTTTATTCAGTACTTCTATCTACACTTTTTGGTTTTTTATTTTAAAAAATATAAGAAAAATAACACTTTAAAGCCTTTACTATTATAATTCCTTGGCCTCCCAATTTGACATATTCTTGATACTTTAGGAGGAATCTGTCAAATCTATCATGATGGATGAACAGCAGATTCCACTGTGTTCACCTTTGGCTCTTATTCAGCCTCAAATAAACTCCTGCTGCTCTTTCCTCTTTCATCTAACTTGGTCTCATTTTTCTTGTTTCTCCAGCTGTAGCTGTCTCACATCATCCTTTTCTAGGCGTTTGCAATACTAGCTGTTATTTTCTTCCCCTACTTATTATTTTTATTTTTATATTTTACTAGAAAACTCATCATTTTACTACATGTTTTAGATTCAGCATCTAATCTTTTTCTGAGTATTCTTTTCCTCAGTTTTTTGTATTCTTGGAGATGTTTCTGTAAGCTTCTCAAATATAAATTTCTTCCAATTACACAGTAGCTCAGTAGCCACCTTGGTCAAGACCAAGCTACTCTGTGGTGTTTCACTGGGGTATCATTCCAGATGATCATTCAAGAGAAAATTTGACCTCTTTTTTTTCTGTCACCATTGATGTCTCGCTCATTTTTCAGCATTGCTGAAGCTCTGCATTATTATCAACATATTTTCCTTAGTTTCTGCTTTAAAAAAAAATCCTTTTTTTTCCTCTCAGCTAACACAGGATACAGGGTATAAGATATGAGAAGAGATATGACAAGGAAAGGAAAAATGCTGAGACAAATAAGAGACAAAAAACCCAAACAGAATCCATGTCTGCCATGGATAATAAATAAGGACTAACAGAAATACTTGAATTAATAAGGACTAACAGAAATTTGAGATTATTTGATGGGCTTCTATGTGATTCATTGACAGTTTCCTATTTTGGGTTTTTACAAGATTCACAAGGAAATTGGATGAAAAGTTGTAAAAAAATATTTAAAACTTTAATCAGATTAAGATTACCTCAAATAATTTGTATTCTCATCTAGCTTCATTTAATTTACTTTATTTGATCTATGTTAATTGGCATTGTCTGAGAAACTTCCTGATTATGCCATTGATGTAAATAGGGCACATATCATATCAGATAAGGAAGCCAAGAATTTGAAATGCGTGACAAACTATCCTGAAATATTTATTTTTGCCAGTGAATAGCTATCATGACTTCCAAAACCACATGTAATAGACATTGAGTCTGTTTGTATTTTCTTATGAAGACTTTTTGAGAAATACTACGCCCAAAAAATTATATGACTGTAGTTTGCACTAAAATTTAACTTGTGTGAACAAGGATGTGGTGGGGTTTGTTTTTTTTTTTGTTTTTTTTTTTTTT
>VWZN01011837.1:76125-96968 GCA_013396955.1 Regulus satrapa
GGAAGGCGCGGAAGGAAGGCGCGGAAGGAAGGCGCGGAAGGAAGGAAGGAAGGAAGGAAGGAAGGAAGGAAGGAAGGAAGGAAGGAAGGAAGGAAGGAAAAGTTTAGAGGGGTTTAGAGCCCCTCATGCAAGAATCAACAGCAATCCAGAGTCCCTGAATACTGCCCATGAGTTTTTTTCTTTTTTCTCATTTTCCACTAACATGAAACCTGCAGAGGAAGCTGTAGGACAGCTCTCCAGGGAAATGTTCCCCCTGCAAGTGTAGTTTGTTCATATCCTCCAAATACTGTTACAGTACTGCAAAGGGATAACAGTTGAAAAATAATTTTTGCTTTCCTTAAATATGCTTTAGTGTCAAGAACTACATTTTGAAACCAGTGTGATATGAATGTGTTATAGCTATCACAATTACTGCTAATTGCCAGTTATGGATCTTTTCCCAGCTTTATAGCTTGAGCTTCTGCCTGCTGCTACACTAGTGTACAAATCTGAAACAAACCAACAGAGCAGCTATTTCTTCATATCTGTTGCAAGAAAAAAATAGACTGGTTGTATCTGTCAAGGCAGTGAAATACACCAAGAGAACTTCCTAGCTAGAGAACAATTCTGGCCAACATCTGGCATGAAGCAGGGCACAATGTGCTGAAAGAGGTTCCCATCATCTCCTGGCAAACCAAGATATAGTCTGTTGCAAAGCTATCTATCACACTGTCACAGATATCAAATCAGCTCCACTGAGGAGGGATTTCTGCCACCCTGACAGAGACATTTTGTGACCATGTAGTGCCAGCTAACTATCAGATAGTTAGATGAGCTTTAGCTTTTGGTGCACATGTACCCTTCATTGCTTTTCTCCCTCACAACCTTTCTCTTTCCTCATACTTCAGACCTAAATAATGGGAAAGGGTTTGCATTTGTTAACTAATCACTCAGGTCAGAAACCAGTCTATTAATGGAAAATTAACTGCTGAGATGAAATAATCTTTGGAATCCATCATTTAAGCTCAAACTATGCACAGTCTTGTTGCTCTTGCAAGTTGCTGAAATAACTGAGATACCTTTCCAAGTAATAAATCTAGTCTGTTCTGATTCTGACATATTTCAAATCTTGTTGATATTACAAGAAATTGATAATAATTTTGTTTAAGAAAACTCATTAAATACTAAAAAAATTGCATATTAATAATTCTAAAGATTTCTGTCATATCTATATTGCAGAAAAACTTTCAGATTTGTAAATACCAATCAATTTGAACAGACTGGTTTTCCATCAATACATAGGAACCATTAATAGTAATGGCTAAAGGTCATGTCTGATGCAGAATAATTTAAAGAAATTTGAATTAGACCCTCTTGTTACAGCAGTATACAAGCTATGTATATATCATTGTAAGAGCAATCTACATGCGAGAGGGAGTGGAGCAGTCTGAAGATACTGAAGCTGATGATGCAAAGGCTGATAAACCTAAAGGTGAGAGGATACCTGCTGGAAAACCCTTTTCACACGTCTACAACTGAAGACTTGTATGGATCATATTCATATTTTTTATTCTGCTTGAGAGCTCCTTCTCCACAGCCTCATTCCTATACTTTCTCTTAGCATAGATACAAGTCCCAGTTACTTTTCCTCGGCTTATAGGTGTTTGTTCCCAAATTCAATGTAATAATTTAGGCCACTAACTGCACAATCCTATCAGACCTGTCAGTCATCTGAATATATTCATTGCCTCTGTACTGGATAATGAAATTGCCTACATGCCTGAATGTAGCTCCACATGATCAGAACATTCTGGACAACATGAATGTGGTGTTTAATCCACCATGCAGCCAGGAGGTGGATAGGGAGGTGCTGAAACTGTGTGTTCAGTGCCTGCTGCCATTCTGAAACCTGCAAGGTCAGAGGGCTCTGCCAATTCTTCAGACAAATTTGGGAGGTCTGTGCTCCTCCCTAATGCTGGAGGTCACCCATTTCCTCCAAACAAAAAAAAGGTTACCCACACCTGCTATTCAAACACTGGATGCCATAACTGGAGATATGAGATCTTTTAAGTCTTATGATTTACTCTTTGGAGATGTCTGATCTGCTTGTCTGACTGCTTATACAGATTAATAATTACACCAAGGGTCCATATTATATTTATTAAAGGATCAAAATCCATAAATTAGACACATTTTGTAGTCATTCAGAATACAGAGCTTTACAGACCAGTAGTCTCAGCAGAAACTTCTGTTATTTTCTGTCTTCATGGCTTCTATCATTTTAGCAAATGAAGGGTAGCTATCATATTTCATATTTATTAGCACTTTCAAAAGTTTAAACTTAGACACATAATAGAGACATAGTTGCTGAAAGCTGTGGTAGATTAATAAAATCATGAGGGGAAGCAGAGGGGCAGGCACTGATCTTTTTGGTGACCCAAAGGAATGGCCCAAAGATGTGTCAGGGGAAGTTTAGGTTGGGAAAAGGAAAAGGATTTTCACACAGAGGGTGCTTGGACACTGGAACAGCTCCCCAGGGCAGTTGTCAAAGCACCAAGCCTGACAGAGTTCAAGTGTTTGGACAACAATCTCAGGCACATGGTGTGACTCTTGGGGATGGTGTTGTGCAAGGCCAGGAGTTGGACTTTGATGATTCTTGTGGGTCCCTTCCAGCTTAGGATTCTCTGGGACTTTGGGATTCTATGGTGAGATCAGGATCTAAATGTTAATGGTTGCTGTTGATAGAGATATATTTAAGCATACAATTAGAATCTTTTCTGTCATTCATGATTTTAAACACAGTAGAATTATTTGGCCTTTTACAATTAATCTGGTTGCCCTGAGTGCAGATGAACATTTAAGATTTAAATAGCATTAAGCACTGTTAACTCTTCTGTAATTTTGACTTTTATAGTGTGACTATCAACCTTCTAAAATAGAAAATTTGGTAAAATAAACACTTTTTAGATTACTGTGTATTAAAATAGTTACAATGAATAACAATTTTTTTTTTTACACTTGGACTGTTTCACTGAAATGAAATAAATGAACATTCGCCATACAAATTTTATTACCTCAGAGACAACACTATTCTCAGACTCCTAGTATCTTAGGCAATGCAGTCCTTCTCATATTCTGCAGTGTATACAACTATAGAAAAGTGGCTTCATCTCAAGAGGGAAAAGAATTTTAATAAACATCAATATGGGGAAAATGTATCTGCAGTGATTGACTTTAAAACTCCCTGACAATCCTGGGTGCTCTATGTACATGTCCTCCCCCTCTCTCTGCCCCATACACATACTTCCAACTCAGAAGTAAATTGAATAAACCAGAAGATTGCATTAATATAAAATATGAACAGGACAATTTCCTTTCCTGCTCCCAGGTGATACCTTGTCTTCTACAGACACTCTTCATTCTGAAACTCATGTTGTTGCTGCCTAACACTGCAAGTTGAATAGCAAAATTAAAGCATTTCATATCAGCACAGTGATTACAACAATCTCAGGAGCAGAAGTAGCTTTTGAACAGAGGAGGCCTAAAAACTAATATTTCAGTATATTGAGATGCACCCTAACTCTTGTTTTAAAAAAGGTAAAAATTCAGATGCTGTTCTGAACTAAATTCTAATGCCTCCACCTTGGCTCTGGTCCCTTGGATAAGTGCCCACTTTGACAATTCCTGAAGGTAAAAAAATCTCTGAAGAATTTAGTACTTCAGGCACTGCATCTCTGAACTGTAGTGGAGTTTAGCTGTCATCTGAATGTATAGCTGTTCAAACTCTAAACCATGCAGAGATACTTAATCTCAGATACATAGAAAAATACCAAATCTAGAATAGAAACAGTATTAGGAGTTTCCCAGGTAAGTAATAAAGGAAAGTAGGTGGCCTGAATTGCTTCCTTGGCCTAAAGTTCCAACAAAATTGGTGTAAAAAAAATGGAAGTTAAGCCACCAGCATATTTCTTAATTTAATTCAAATTAAACCATATTCTATAAGTAAGCAATACAAATTTTTGCATTGCCACAAGTAGAAGAAAATGTCTTCAAGCTTTTCAGAGATGTTCATACACATGTAAATATACTTCCAGTCTTTATGATAGGCTTCCCACAATATACCATAAGTTTATGCTCTTTTATATTTACTTTGTCATTCAAATCATATTTTAAATCCTTTATTCCCAAATTTTTTTCTGTAGGTCTTATTATTTTTTACTTTATATACTAATAACTTAATAAATGCTGAAATTAAATTCTGGTTTGTTATATGTTAATGGAATAAGTAGCATATTTCTGAAAATAAACAGCATTAACACTGCCTTCACTTAGAAAGCCACATGTCAAGTAAGCAGTTAGTGCATAACACAATTTCTAAAGCAAAAATTTATAATAATATTAATATAACAATATAATTATATATATATATATAATTATTATATATTATTGCTATACAATATATATATTACATATAATAATATAATATAAGATATATTTTATAGAGTCCTATATCATAATCCTTGACTGACATCCTTTCTTCTGCTAAACCTAATTCCATCATTTACTGGTGCCAGTAAATGGCCTCACATAGAATTTCCTAGAGGCACCAAAAGGTTGACTTTTACAGTGAGTTCATTGCAATTTCTCCCCTTTCAAGCCCTGAATATGAGATGGGTCTCACAAGAGCCTTATATGTGTATCCTGGCAGGTGATTTAACAAGTAATCTTCTGCAAAACTATATAACCAACTTTGCAGTCACTAATATATTGCAGTATGCCCAAGAACAAACACAGCATACAAGCTTCCTTTTCTTTTATGGCACATCAGAGACCAAAAATCTACACTCCTGATCTTAGACTCTTTACTTATTTTTCATTTACCATTTACTGTATAGGGACCCAGAATGATCCTATTAAGTATCTAACTACCAAGGTGGATATTCATCTACTTTAGGATATTAGTAGTTAAAGGGGCAAAGTGTAATCCTTAAAAACTGGAATTGATTTATATACAGAAATTATTTTCTTACATAGGATGATTCACAAAATAATTACTGCTTAAGAACCTGAGCATCCTTCCTGAAAGCTGCTGCAATGCACCGTTAGGCCTCTCAGTTTTTTTCTGGTGTACATGCCATGGTGCATTATGTTCTTGGCTGAACTGAAATATACATCAAGCCCAAAATCACATTCCCATGACTAAACAAATTACAAAGTGTCTTTTAATCCACTAAATAGAAACTGGCATTTACTCCAAGCTTACAGTAAATATGAGGAAACTTGGTTATGTCATTAGACTTGCCATTAGACAAGAATATATGGTCAATATCACTTCCTCCATTCAAAAGGTGCACTCAAAAGGATCTACACAGCATTCATGGAATTTCCCAGGAGAGATGCAAGAGAGAAACCCACAGTCAACACCGTTAAGGTTGAAGGTGCAGGTCATGAGCAAAAGGACATCCAGAATTGAGGCAATCCAATATTGGTTACTTGTGAGGGTTTCACACTTTGTATCCTAAAGGTATATCCTAACACATGGATGTCATGATCTTCCCACAAAATCTAAGCCTGGAGAGTCATTCAGAAAAGTTTATTTTTTTTTCCTAGAGATAAGAGGTAAAATAGGCCTAATATTGCTTTTCATAGACACGTTCATTGCAAAAAAATTGATTGCTTTGGAGACCCAAATGAGTAATTTTCATTTAGATTCCAATGCAATAGATGTTCTCTCTCTGAAGAGGAAAGAGGTATTACTGGTATGTCTAAAATCATTATTTAACACCCAGAGCACTCCAGTCAAGTGTTCTCACAACGAACAATGCCTGGCTAGACAGGCTTAGGTTCCTAACTAAGGGCAATTCATTTGAATACTCTGAGATAAATAATGTAGTTGTAAAGGCTGAATCCACAAATAAATCGCTATGATGCCTTTTTAAAATGCTGTATTATACCAGCACTCTTTCGACATCTGCCCAGCTGTGAATTGTTCTGATGTTTCTCAGTGTGGGCTGCCATTTTAAAGTGACTCCCTCAGCAAGAAGTCTAGTCTGTGATGCATGTTTTGTGACAAAAGAAATGCTACAGTAATCATCAAATGAATAGATGCAGGAATCAGCAGATGGATGATGGAGTATTTCTCTGTTGGTGTAGTCAGATAAACTGTTTGCTAAATTTCCTACAGTTTCCTTACTGTTTTCACAGAATGGTTTGTCAAGATCTTAAATTGCACAGGTAACCAAGAAGCATTTTATATATTCCCTGAATTACCTGCATAACTTCCTTGTTTTTCCTTAAGTTTTACTTTATAGTTTCAGAACATCATATTTATCCTGATATCATACAATCTCACAGACAAAAAGTTCCCCCATCCTAGTGCCTATGGGCATCATAGGCTCACAGAGGCATAGCAGGCTTTGCTTGCACAGAATCTCCCAGGAAACCTTGGTACCAAACTACTTCTGGTCCACTGCGGAATGTTGAGGAGGATGCAAGAGACAATGAAACTGCAGCTGTGACAAGCTGATGACAAAACCCTACTTAACATTATGCTGATACATAACACAATGCTGATACTATAAAAGGAGCTAAATGAACTATTCCCTCCCTGAACATGACTGAGCAGTGTTTTCAGTAAAACATACAACATTACAGGCTTTTTGTGGCAAGCTCAATCTATATTTTTGAACAATGAAACACATTTCCATGCTTCATTTTTTAATCCACTCTAGATCATCTTACCAGCTTCCAAACTTTCTTCAGACATATTTATAATGATTTTGGTTGTTGCCTATAGGTATGACTGGGATGCAGGTTCATTCAGATTTACTGAGATTCACTAACCCAGAAAACGAAAGTAGACTGTTTGTCTCTCCATGCACTCTTAAATTCAGCATTGCAGCAGACTGAAAATCCCAGCCAAACAGATGAAGGGTAGACACAAGGATCTCCGAGGGTTTCAGGGGAAAGGTGAAAGAAGACATAGACAGCCTAACTAATGACTTCTTTGATATTTTGTTAGCAGTTTTCAAACTCTATCATGGCGTGATGATTCTTTTCATTTCAGGTCAGCCAGGAGACCTTATTCCACATATCCTACGGGCATCCATAATGTGGTCTTATACAATTCCTCACGGTAGAGCCAAAACAGCAAACTGAACTGAAACATCCACTCTTATACAACAGCAATCCCGCCATTATTCATGATTTTTTAATAGTTTTTTCTCAAATACTTTGTCTTGACAGTATAGAGTTCACTAAATATCTGCACTAAAAATAGGGACCGAGGCAACCCAGCACACCACACAATTTCAGTGAAGGCCATGAGGTTTCCCTGCATTAATTTTCCCTTGCAGCCTAAGCTGGTTGTGCACCTTAACCCAGGGTGACCCTGAAGTGTGATCTTCTTACTGGCAGTCATGGCTCTGGCTTCAAGGTGCGCCCTGACTATAGTTTGCATATCACTGTCAGACTATAGACAAACTTGTCATTTTGGTATATATAGACACAAACCAGCATTCAAGAAAGACTATGGTCATGGAACATAGAGGACAAAAGACAAAGGAACAAGGAAGAGTGGTAAAATAAGTTGCAAATAAATAACAAAACCCCGAAATACCTGCATCAAGATAAGCCTGATTAAAAAGACAGTTCAACTCTTAACACTCTAAATGGCAGGAAGTCAATTACAATACTTTCTCAATAGCTGTATTTTTTTTAAGTGTTGGTAGGTGTTAGTTATTTTTTACATAAGCAAACAAATTTTGATCACACAGAAACAATGTTTCTAACTTAGTGGCTGCTCTATGACCAGACATCCTACAGCTGTCGCATTATACTGAAATCAGCTCTTGAAAAAATATGTTTTCAAAGAAATTGAACCAGAAAGAATACTATTGAGAATGAGCAGCAATTGTTCTTTGGGAATGCTGCAGAATCAGAGAATATTCAGGCTTTTGAATCTATGCATGAACAACTGGACTCAAAAGCAATGACAAAAAGGTGTTGCTATTTTTTTAATATACCAGTACCTGAAATTCTCCATTTACTTGTTAGCCGAGTACTAAAAGAGAATGAAAAACCTGTCTCTGAAAATGTGCAGGAGGAATACCATGCTCCTAAGAAAAGTGAAACTTTTGAAGGACATCGTTGTCATCACCTGTACCTCTCAAAGAACAGAATTTCTTTCATTTCTCTAAATTTGAGGAATCTTTGACTGACAGTCACTTAACAAGTCTGCCGTGTAATTATGGCATACTGACTGATTCCATTAGAAGAGATCAAATAGTGATTGGAATCAAAGATATCAAGCTACTGGAATGACAGCTACAGGACAGAAACTTAAATCAGGAGAAGCGATAAGGACATGTCAAAAAGATGTTAGAAGAAAACTGAGATGCAGTTACACTGGACAAACAGATTGTCACAGGAGGAAATTAAAAAATTGAAAGACAATAATAAGTTAAAAAATCATAGAACCAGAAGAAGCAGTGATGGACAGGAAGTGCATTAACTGTAAAAAAATTCACAGACCCAAGCATCCAATACCCATATTCAGATACCACAAACGTAACCATTTTACAATAATTTTCAATTTAACCACATTAAATATCAGCATGGCAGTGCTCTGTATTAAAAGAAAAAGTTGGGAAAAGAAAACCAAAACTGAAAGGGACTTCTAGAGAGAGCCTTAATCGTCAAAGGCTGAATGTAGGGAATACAGATCATTGACATCTTGCCCTACACAAGGAGGGAATGTTTCTGAATTATAGATTGGGTATTGATATCAAATTGAATATTAGACAGGAAAATGTAGTTGTGAGCTTTACACTGAAAAAATGAAGTCATAAAGTCTCCACCAAAATAACTTCAAGAGGAAAAATAGCTCTTCCTGAAGAATAAAATAATTATAATCTTGAACTGAAAAGCAAAAGTGAAAATTAAACTTGTTACATTTGTTTTAATTACTAAACTCATACATATGCTAAAGATTTACAAGCAGGTTAAATTCAAAAAACAAAGATCATGAAGCTGTGATACATAATTAGAAAATTACGCCATGTTTACAGATACTTTATAAAACAGTTTGATGCTTTATTATTAATTCTTCTTTGAGTTTAAATCAGGAACTGCATACCTGGGCCCCTAACTTCCAAAAGGTCATTGAGGTGCTGGAGCACATCCTGAGCTTGTGTAGGGTGTAGAAAACATCCCCTATGGGAAACGGCTGAGGAAGCTGGAGTTGTTTAGCCTGGAGAAAAGGAGGCTCCAGGGGTATCTCATTGCTCTCTACAGCCACCTGAAAGGAGGGTGCACGGAGGAGAGGGTCAGTCTCTTCTGCCGTGCCTGCTGTGAGGACCAGAGGAAATGGCCTTAAACTGAGCCAAGGAGATTCAGATTAGATATAGCAAAAAATGTTCACTTTTGAGGGTGGTCAGGCTTTGGAATAGGCTGCGCAGAGAGGTGGTGTAGTCACCATCCCTTGAAGAGTTTAAGAGGTGTCTGGATCTGGTGAGGGCAATGGTTTAGTGGTTTAAAAGTTAATGGTGTTAGTGCTGGATGGTTGGCGTAGATGATCTTAAAGGTCTCTTCCAACCTCGATGATTCTATGACTCTATGGATTCTATCTGACCCTGTGGATAATCAAACGAGAAAATCTCAGAGAATGTTTGTCATACAGTTAAGAGGAATAGTGTAACCTTTCATAAATATTAAATCTGCATATTGAATCTGTACTTGCAGGGCATGAAACTCCAGAATATTTTTCTCTGGTGGTGGTTTGCAGCTTAATGAACAAAAGAAACAAAGTCTAATGCAGACTGCTTAAACTTCTTTTTCAGGAGAGTCTGTATTTCAACACTTATATCGCAGGTATCTGTGATTGAACAGTTTGATGAAAAAGAATTGAGGCAGTTAAGAGATAATTTGAAAGGCTACAGAGGTTGGAAGGATTTAGTTCAGCTGAACCTAAGGGCATTGCCTTTACAGCACAGTACATCACTATTGGAATTGTGTTTAGCGAGAGTGAGCAAATTCCCAGCTTAGCAGAATTGCAGCAGAGAATAGAACAAATTGTAAAATGCACCAAGAAAAACTGATAATGACATAAAAAATGCATGGTATAACAGGGATTCAAAAGTATGAAATCCATTATGTAGTGGAGCTCTAGTTCATTTCTACATAGATAAATCATGAAATTTAAAATACTACTGCTATCAGAAAGGTTACTCCTCATTTCTGTGAAGTACAGAATCCTGAAGGTGAGGTGTTGAGGAAAACAAGTGCAAATCAATTCTTAGTAATGAGCAGATAGGTAGAATTTGCAGACAGCCTCCACCCCAGTTCTACAGTGACCCCCAAAGAAACAATAGCAAAGACTGAAAAGGAGCCGAAGAAGGGGAGTTACTCAGGAAAGAGTCATTGAGCATTTCTAAAACATTGAGTGGAGCTGTGGTAGAATTTCACCAAAGGAATTTACAGCTGACACTTTTAGTAACTGGACCACATAATCAGGAAGTCAGACACATAAGTAACAAACATCTAGTCTATCTGTGTTGAGTTTTAAGGAACGAAGGTTGCACAATTTACAACCAAAGACACAGGCAACAGTCTCGGTTTCCTTGCAGTTGTGTTGATGTTCTTTGAGACCCTTATGTCACATTGTTGTTATCTACATTAGTGTATTTGTTGTGTAGTCTTATCAGCCACCTCGTAGATCTCATTTCTTTAGGTAAATAAGGTCTTAACTTTCTGAGTCTGATTATTTTCCTCTTTCTACTCCTTAAGAAGTACACCTTCAGCTATGATTTGGCTGCTGATGAATACCAGGACATACATAACTGCTCCTGGCTCCAGTCATGACACCAGATCAGATTTTCTTGCCCTGCCTGTAGAACAACCAGGCTGCCTTGTTTGGCTGCCTCAGCTTACTTTATTCTCTCTGCTGACTCTTATTGATCCCTGCCAAATATCAGTCACATTTTGATTTCAGCTGTAAAAAAGTGCAAGTTTTCCAAAGAAACATTATATTAATTTCCATTAATTTTGACCATGAGTCAGGCAAATTATGAAAATTTCAAGGAGCTTTAAAGCCTCTGGAAATGTGCTCGTGTCCTCTATGTCATCATAAAATTGGATGGGCCTCAATACATATACACATCTCTAGGAAGGGTAAATTTATCCATAATTTATTTTGCAACATGGACAAGTTGAAGTAGCATGAGAATATCTTGATTGTGACAACAAGTATGCAAGAGATTCCAACATTCTTCTTCCAAAATGCCCCAATAAAAATTACAGATCAATTAATAAAAGTTAGTATTCACCTGGATATTGAATATACCAACCTTGCAGAACAGGTCTACTTTTATACAGCCTGTAATATTTTTCAGTATGACAGTTGCTCAGTATGGAAAGGACAGCTGAACTGAGAACAGCAGTGAAAAAATCCTATCCTTCTTCATCTGTTTCATTATACTTGTGTTAGAAGCCATGATATGTTGAAGACTAATGTAAATATAAGCAAGTCAGTCTGTGTCTTTTCTCTTTTCAGAATGGTAGTTTGTCCCATGAGCACAGGCCTGTTCTTTCAGTGATTATTTTTTGCTATTCTAGTATGATCCTGTAATTCAAATTTTTCTGCTCACAATAATTCATACCATTTATTTCTTTTTTTGAAACATTTTTTGTTTCACTCTGATTGCTAACCCCCAACTCATAGATGCACAAAGCCTTTTTATATTATGGAGCTATTTAAGAAATTTCAGCATGAATACCCTTGTTTGCACAAAAAAATAAAAGAAAAAAAAAAAAGAAAAAAAATAAACATTCATGGTCCAGTAGCCTTATTCACACACACAGAAGCTCTTGTCTAAATATTTGTGTGAACAAAACCTTTCCCTGAATTTTTATTACAAAATTGAGCAAATAAAGGTGAGTTCTTTGCTGAGTTATAGAGAAATAAGATTTGTAAAAAAAAAACAATTACCAAAAATTTTATTACAGCTTAGTCAAGGTATAAACCCTGTACATTTAATAATGTATAATTTTCTATATGCTCTGGACTTGATTTCTATATATCTATTCGATGTACCTCAATACCAGTAGAAAACATTAATTCACCTACAAGTTGGAATTTCTAATTCTAATCCTTGTCATTTCTAAAGCCAGAGAGATTTGTCAAAAATTACATTTTAAGTATTAAAACATATTTTTTTTAGATCTCTGCTGTAGATCACAGCTTAGTAGATTTGTAAACTTTTATTAATTTGAGAAAATTCCATTGATGTGTCCCCCCACTTTGCCACACAATTCCTGGACCATAGAATTCCTGGGTATGTATTTTGAACAGACATTCAAAGATCTATCTTACTTTGCACAGCTCAGGGATACATAAATCTAAGGGGAAAGCAAAGCAAAGCAAACAACAAACAACCCCAAACAAACAAACAAACAAAAAAACCCACATGCCTTCCAGAGCAAGCTAGGAAACAATTTTTACAATTTAAAATTACTTTCTCTCTTCATGAAATGAAACTTTCAATAGAGAAGTGAGGGAAGACAGGAAGAATCAGAAGAGAGGGTTAATAAGAGTGCAGTTGCTCCCCCTGATTTGGGGAAGGGCTTCAGGGTTTTATCATGTACTGAATTACCAAATGTGAAAAAATCTCCAGCAAAGATGAATGACCAAATTTTACTTTGTCCTGGGCTGTAAGCTAATAGAATTCTTCACCTGAAACAGATATAAGAGATTTAACCTGCTATTGTGAGCAAAGCATGACAATTCCAAGTGTGATTCTCTCACCTACCAAGTAAACACTGCAGGAATCACTACATTAACTGGCAGGCCAGTCTGAGTCCTTACTCCTCTCCTCACTTCACCCCTCAGCTCCACCCAAGCCTGCTACATACATAACATGGAAATTACTGACACATTGATTTTTCACTAAAACAATAAAATGTTCTCCTAGAAAATTATATTTTGTGTCCTGCGTAGGAACCTTGTCTCTGTGTCCCCCTCTTTTTTAAAAGACGTTATGACCCAGGAGGGGAAGGAGGTTTCTGCCACTCCTCTCCAGAAAAGAGCTCATATTTATTTCTTAGACCATAGTAACCTCTGTAGTTACCACCCAATCATGACTGATCCTTAAGACTACACTTCCTGTGATCCTAAATCAAAATCTCTTCCTTTGTAAATCATTCTATGACTTTGAATACTAATTTAAAAATGCACTCTTTGTCCTACTTTTAAGGAGTTTCCCCTGTTTCCAGGTCAATGAACCTTACACCATTTTTTCTGGGTGTCGCCTACACTATCCCATGTCCCAGTCTTCTGCCAGAGGTTGGCATACAGCACAGGTCCTTGCATTGGGCAACTGTCTTAATCCTGAAACTGAATACTGGGCACTGCTGACAAATCCACAGCACCCTAGGTGCTGTAACCAGTTCTTGGAAGCAGTTGGTTGCCAGCTTCATGCAAGATTCACAAACCTGTCAGCCATTCTCAAAAAGCTGTCACTTACCTTTGAATGGACACATTACCTAGTTTGTGGGCAAAATTACTTGATTTTGCTTTGCTTTAGGCATGTGCAAGTCTCCAAGTTCACAGTGTTCTGGCCCTAATCAGCATTGAAGACCATTTTAGTAGCAGGGTTCACAGAGATGCAGCTTTCTACCTCTTGGTCTAATGTGGTAACATCGGTTAATGGTAACAAAATTGATTTGCCTTATAAGGGAAATTAATAGGCCATGAAAGAGAAGAAAGGAAAACTGTACACTTTAGTTAGCTGCCAAATAAAAGAGAATGAAAGTTCCTTCTGGAGGGAGAGAAACACTTTAATGGAGTCATCTATGCTTAATGGTGGCAGATGATTCAAAAAAAATTTTTATAAAATAGTATTAATTAAAGACAGACAGACTCTTTTAAGGTTTCTTGCTGGTTTTCTCTCTTTTTTTCTTTCCTTGCAGAATTTTAAGTGGAAATTTGAGTGCTATAAGCTATTGCAAAACCTTTGTGAAACACAGTATTACATTACATATTTCTTAAACTGCTGGCAAAAATATTCTAATGGTATGTCAGCTATGGTCTGAACTACTGCACCATGCAATACTACTGTAATTCCAAGCAATACCTCTGAAGTCAGTAAGGTTAAAGTAGACTGTGATTAGTTCCACAACTCAATAGGAAGTTGAAGCTTTTCAGAAACAATGACAATAAAATATTTTGATTTTTGTGTGTATGATGAAGAGAAAAAGAACAATGCAAATCAAAATTAAGTATTTTTTCCAGTTTTATGATGAAGAGATGGCAGCTGTACTACCTTTCTAGAAGGGATTGGAAACCACTGTATTTAATGTTTGCCTCCAGCTGTGAAGTACTGCAATCTACAACACAATGGCTAATTTCTTTTTGACTGTTCCTATACAGGAAAGTAAAACAATGTTTTTTCACAGGGTCATTATTGCCAGTAAGAAGGGTGAGGGAGCTCCATGGTCAATAAATAAAGTGCATATTTTGGTGCTGAAATATTAAGTAGTGTTTGGTTCATACAATCAGTTCAACATCATATAGGAAGGCACTTTGAATAGGACCACTTTAGCAGACAGATAGATCTAAAAAGTTTATCTGCCTATTGCTCCACAGTCTGTGCTCACCAGTAGTCACGAGCTTACATCAAGCTCTGTGAAAGGCCACAATACATCATTCTAATTAGCATTTAATTCTAGGTGGTTGTGTTCATTTTATTATATTTCTTAACTGCAATTGCATTGCTATACAGACAGCTTTTATATGTTTTCCAGCTACTTTCCCTCATTACATACTCCTCAGATGAGTGTAAATGTGGTAAAGGCTGCAGTTTTTCATACTAATGAACAACACAAAGTATTGAGAAACCTCTGAGTTGGTGCCAAATTAATTTCAAACTCAATGTTGCTGAATTGCATTTTATCACACTATGAAAACTAATTTAACATTACAGAAATGCCCACTGCATGATGCTGGAGGGGAGGCACCTAAATGTGACTTCCATCACATTTTACCAAACATGGATGAACCTATCAGTACCAGACTGCTACAGTTTGGTTGTGTTAGCCCTTTTGTAGGTACGGGGTGGGGGTCTCTCACTGTGCCCAGCTTCTCAAATGTCTCAAGAAAGAACCTGAAGTGATAAAAATCTCCGCATTCCTGCCTGATGCTGTGAGGAAAAGCCAGAAATAGCACCTACTAAATCTGAAAAATGAAGAGCCCATAGTGAGAAAATCTACTCTCCCACTGCAGAAGCTTCCTTTCAGAGGAGAATTCTAGACCTGTCACGAGGTTGGAAAACATTATGATCTGTATCTAAATATTATTCATTCATTACATTTCACTTTTTATGTTGATATACTTAGCTTGAACATGCAAATATTTCTTAATAGCACAACTGAAGTTCTGTCATGATGGCACTAAAGCTAAGGGAAGTTCTGTTTTGATTAGTTTTCTTGTTTCCAAACACAAGTTCCAGAATTTACTGCAGGTCTGTCTCACCTCCTTCAGCAGTAACTAATGGCATCAGTTAACTGGCACAGTTATCTTACCTATTTTTACAGCACTCACTCAAAGTGCTTAAAGTACTTGTATTTCTTTTTCCCTCTTCATCTTCATGAAACTTGTATGGTTACAGAACATGAAATGAATATATGCAGAAAACATGAAAATTCTGAAGCTTACCCATAGTAACACATATATATCAAAGAAATGTATCTCCATTAGATTTGCCACTGTAAAATAAGGTAAAAGTAAATAAATTTTGCCGAAATGTGTATGCAGCAAGAACATGAATCCACATCCACTTAGACTTTTTTTGGTCCAAGTCTGAAAATCAGGGATTAGGACACAGGTTAATACAAAAATTCCACTTCAGAGCAGTACTTCACCTAATCTTTCATCCCATTGGGTTTCAATGCACATTATGATGTGTCTAACTCTGGTTATATCAGTATTGTGACCTGTCAAAGTTTATACTATATATAGGTATTTGCAATGAAGAAGATAAAGCACCAGTACATTGTATCATTTAAACAACATCATATTCCCCTCATGCATACAAAAGAGGTTATAAAGTAAATTTATTAAGTAGAAGGTAGTTCCTCATAAATTTTCAGTATTTGTCATGAACACCAGACTTATGGATTTCAGTACTATTTTACTTTCCTGTCCTCTGAATTTTTTTCTTTTAATGATGAAGCAATTGGTTCAAAATTTTGTTGCTGTGGAAATGTGGAGTGGGGGGGGGGGGGGGGGGAAGAAAAACCAAACAAAANNAAACACAAACAAATACAGAGGTTAAAAAAAAAAATCCCTAAAAACAGTAGTTTCTTACTTTACAAAGCTCACCATCAGGTCACAGTTCTACCTGGTGCCCAGATAAACAAATGAACATTCAATTCCTTTGTAGGAGCACAAATACTCAATATGTGAGGAACTATAATGGCAAAAGCTATACTGCACCAGGACTAGAATAAACTTGCTACCATCATCTCCTTTGCAAAGTCAACACAGTGCCCACTCTATGGAAATGTTGTCCTAGCCATTTGCTTGTAGGCAATATTCATGGTGAGTGGACTGCAGTTTTCCAGATTATTTCATTTACTCAGGGTCCAGAGCTGCATCTGTTAACATCAATGTCTGAATTTACATGTAGTTCAAAGACAGCTGGAGCCATGATGTGTTAACTAGGAAAAAGGAGCCTAAATTTACATTGGAGGAAAAAAATTACTGTGGGACTTCAGGCTTCATTCATTGCTTCTGGTAGCATTTGTGACTGCATAACATCTAAAACGATTCCACATTCCTGGAACTTTTTCTCCCTACCACCTGCATGGCATGAATAGATCTAATTTTTTTATTTTTAAAAAAATTTTTAATGCAATGTTATAATTTAAAATCATTAATTAGAATCTAATAAAGTTTGTTGATATGTTGTTAGTATAAGTTACTAAAAGAGAATATATTTAGGAAAAAAGAATAGAATAGCTCTCTATTTCTTACAGTTAAGCATTTTGTAGGTTTGGTGAAAGTTTTTGAAGATTTCCTCATTTGTGAGCAATCCAGCTATTCACTTTGTTGTATTCAGTTATTTATTTTGCAGTTGCTAAAAATAGAGTACAGAACAACGACAGCAGGATCTGCTACAATGAAAAATGACATCCCACTTCTCATTAAAAAGACAGCGGCTGCTAATCTGTGTATATAAATACTTCTTGATGCCTGTGGCAAAATGACATTTTAAAGCCTATTTCTCCACTTGTGAATGAAGACTTTGCATCTCAAATTACAGTAAAGAAAAACACCCTAGACACTAAAATGTAAGTCCATATAGCCTAAGAAAAAACAAAGTGAGAAAAAACCCAACAAAAATCCTAGAGATTTTATTTGGGTTTTGCTAACCCCTTTTCAATTATTCTCTGCCCAGGTCATATCTCCCTTAGTATGGAACAGGTTAATACACATCTCTGGCTTTGATCAAGTTATTAAAAGCCTGACATTCTGCTGGTATTTGAGATTTTGTGTACCCATTTCTGCCCTCACACCTTTCCTTCTCCAGGTCTAATCTATTGTTGAATAAACAATACAGTTCCCTGCTGTTAAACCACAAAGCATTATTCTGACAATGTAATAAAGCAGGGTGAAGCAAACCACTGCAGAGTTACAAAGAATATCCAGGTACCAGCTAGTTCAGACTAGAAATTCATTTGCTCTGGTGATGGGTT
This sequence comes from Regulus satrapa, assembly GCA_013396955.1. Lineage (NCBI taxonomy): Eukaryota > Metazoa > Chordata > Aves > Passeriformes > Regulidae > Regulus > Regulus satrapa. The sequence goes on from VWZN01011837.1 coordinate 93,856, forward strand.
GTTGTGCAAGGGAGGCAGCAGCTCATGCAGAAGGGCACACAGTGGGGGAAGCAGCTCTGGGTAGAGCAGCACATGTGCTGCTCAGCAGCAGTGGAAGCACACTGTGGGGCTCAGTCCCCACCCCACTGCTGCTCTCACACCGCACATCTGGGGCCTCAACTCAAATACAGATGCATCTCTTCAGGTCTGGGGCTGCAGGGATGCCTGGCCCCTCCTGCTGAGGCTGGGGTAGCAAAAGGAGTGCACTGAAGGAAGGTCTGTTTTCCCAAGGATGAGAGATGAGAACACTGTGAGTTTGTCTCCTTGATCCTGAAGGGGGATCACAGATTCTGTGGGTCAGCTTTACTGAGACCATGGGACTATTCAAGGATTGAGAGCTGCTGGAAAGAGACAGGGCACACCTTTCAAAGAGGGAAAAAATCATCTTTGTCATCAGGATATGCAAACAAGTGGGAAGAGCTTTAAAGTAGGAACAATAGGGCAAAATCCACAGTAATTAAATGAGGAAATGGTGGATTAGGTTTGCAAGCAAGAGTTCCAGGTTGATGTGGACTGGAACAACCTTATTATGGGGGGGGAGGGGGGGAAGTTGAAAGGGGTCCATTTTAAGCATAGGCACAGAAATAAAGGAGTACCTGCAAGCAAAGACCGTATCAAGGGGAATATACTCATACCTTTTCTGGGAAATGAGCATGGTTGGGTGCCTCTCTGAAGTGCCTGTATAGTAACACATGAAACACAGAGAACAAATCAGGAAATAGAGGTCAGTGTGAAGCTGTAGTGCTGTGAAAGCGTCCAAGAGGTGTGGTAAGAATTCACACAACTGAAGTGCTGCAGCAGATGGAGACATGCCCCACTTTAGGGACATTAAAGTACAGGCCAATATAGCACAAAGGGAGAGCTGTTTCATGGAAGTGAATACATTAAGATCTTCTTTCTGATGAATAATGAGCTAGCTGAGACCTTATGGGTCAGGATTAGAGGTCAGACCAAAGGGGTTGGTACAACTGTGTTTGTCTACTACAGGACTCCTGATCAGGAAAATGCAGACAAAACCTTCACATAACTTCACTTTTTCAAGCCATGACATTCATGGGAAACTTGAATAACCCCACTATCTCCTGGAGAAACAGCACAGGAGGGCAACAGCAGGCCAAGACATAAAAGTAGTGTACCCAAGGGGTCCATACTAGGGCAAATACTGTTTAACTCTTCATTAATTAATCGGATAGTGAGATAGAATACATGTTCAGCAAATTTGGACATGATTAAAAAAAACAACCTGAGAGAAGCAGTTGATGAACCACAAAGTGGTGCTGATATTCAAATGGATCTCAGGCTGAAAAGATGGGCTGATAGGAATCTCATGAAGTACAGCAAACAGAAAAATAAATTCATGCACCTGCAAAGGAATAACCCACGTAACAGTACATGCTGCAGACTGGTTGGAAAACTGCTTTGCCAAAAGGGATCTTGGGGTCCTGTAAGACAAGTTGAAAATCAACCAAGGTCCAGGTGTCTTTGTGTCACAGAAGGCCAAGAACCTTGTGGACCTTATAAGGAATTATATATTAAGCGTTACCAGAAGTGGGAGGATTGTTCAGCCTAGTAAGAGGCATCTGGAGTTCTGTGCCCAGGTCTGGTCTCCATCATAAGACAGGAAAATATGGGAATGGGTCCAGCAAGGGGCAGCAAAGATGATTAAGGGACTGGAGCATCTGTTGTACAAAGAGATGAGAAGATAAACTGGACACTGCCCAGTCCAGTATGAACCAACAGATGTCGATCCTTTATTTCACACAAGTTATTTTTATGCACTTTCTCACACCTCGTGTCTGACTCCAGTTGGTTGATAGTTTTTCTTGCCAATTGCTCTATTGTAAGAGGTAAGAGGTACTTTAGTTGTCTATCAAATCTTTCTATTCTTGGTTAGTTAATATATTTTGTCCACTGACTCCCATGAGATTTCTTGTTTAATGCAGGTGACGTTGTTTTCCACCCAGGAATAACTTGTTATCAAACAGACTCATTGTTAGGATGGTTTTCACATGGGAACTTACAAACCACTCAGCTGTACACAGAAGTGACAAGCTAGCTATTACTTTAGCACAGCAAGGCCTTATTTTATAAGGCCTTTCTTTTAATATCCATCTTCCTTTAAAAACATGCTCACAGAGAGACTGAAAGTGCTGGGACTACTTAAATTTAAGTTTAAGTGCTGGGACTACTTAAACTTGTAGAAGAAATGGCTCAGAGGAGATAATTATGATATTTGTAATTACCTGATGAGAGAAGTTAAGAAAATGAAGGCAAACTTTTCCTCATGGGACTCAATGACTAGACGAGAAGGCACAAACTAAAACAGAGAAAAATCTGTTTAAGTACAAGAAAAAGCTTTTTTTCTAAGAGGTTTCCCAGAGAGGCTGTGGAATCTTCCTCTGTGGCAATATTCAAACAGCCCTAGGTGCCCCTGCTGTAAGATAGAGTTTTGATCAGAGGATCCAAAGGTGCCAACCTCACCTGTTCTGTGTTTCTGTGATATAGTGACAATGCTGATTATACACTGGCTGCCAGGGTAGAACTGTGTGCAAAGTATCAGACAATTTGGTGCCTAAAAAGCCCCATATCTACATCAGTAAATCTATAGGTAGGAATATATTATATCCAAAAAACAGTATAGTGAGACACTCTGATGTAGATTATAGTGGGATTTTTTGAAAATTATTCTTGGAGCTGGGGAAAGGGTAAAGGCAAAATGCAGGAAACAGAAGAGAAATTGTTATAAATTGTCACTAAGCCAGGCACAATCAGCTGTTAGAGTTAATCAGCTGTCATGACAGCAATAAAAATTAAGGATATAATAGGGAATATTTTATCACAAATATTTTCCCTTATGTAAGCATTATCATGTAGAAGAGATACTGACTGTCAAAAGGATGCTGATTTTTCCCTTTGTCCTTCAGCATAAATATATATTATAAACTTTCAGTTGTGTCACAAGTCCCAAGGCTTCCCTTATGCTCCTATTTACTATGCACAGTTCAAGGAAGATGTCAAAATCTCTGAGAGTTTTTTGTGATACATATGCATATATATATATATATATATATATA
>VWZN01011837.1:108904-132112 GCA_013396955.1 Regulus satrapa
GGGCAGGAAAATACAGGTACTTCCTATTTCAAGAATTACATTGATGCAGGGCTCTTGGTTCTTACTTTCTCTATTTCTCTTTCTTTTTCTTACACCTTCTCTTTTTCTTTTTTTTTTTTTCCTTCTTTTTTTTTACATCCTCAGAACCTAGCTTGGCATTTTCAGAGCCAGCAGAAGCACATAATACATTGCTTAGCTGTGGATGATGCTGCAGCAAACATGAAAAATGCTACTAAACTCATAGTAGACCTAAAGCCCAGAGAATTGTGATCTTTCCATCATTTTTTTGACAGTGACATTACACCTCATTTCATTTAGCTGAGTTTCTTTCTTTCCTTTTTGATGGAAAAAAAAAATATTGCATTTGTTTCAATATATTTCTTCTACCAAATTCCCCTTTACCTACATTTTTCCTTCTTTTTTCCTTCCTTCTACTGTATACAGTATATATAGTATAAGTAAAACCCAAAATTATCCATAGGTTGATTATTCATTATAGATTATAGATGTTTCATAGTTTGTACTAACGGGTCTTGATTTCATACAAAGGACAAAAATGTCAGGAGATGGCAGTCAGGGCACTTTCCTCATAGCACACAAGAGGGGTGCTGGGAAAAAAGAGAGGAGGCTAAAAAATTTCTTTAGGTAGTGGAAAATGAAAAATACGATTGTGCTCTCCAGGTACCTGAGTCCAAGATGCTCTTTCCCTATTAAGTGACTGAACTTCTTTTTAATTGCCAAAGAAGAACTAAAGCATCTAAATGCAGAAAAGATGCAAAAGGGCATAATTTCTTTACAGTAGAAGAAGAGAGGACTACTTAGCACCGCAGTTACACTGTACAGAACTCACTTATACAGTACCACAAAACATTTAATTTTTCATAAAACGATTCACTGACTTGTGTTCTATTACAAAATTTTTATTTTCTCTAAAATTGGAGGCTCACATACAAGGCCGTTCATTCAGGTCATTCTGTAGTTGGCTGTCACTTGAGATAATTTTATTTTTCATTCTGTCCCAATAGTGTTGTGTTCTGTTTAACTGTCTATTAGTATTGGCATTTTCTCTGTAAAGATTTTTTCTTCTTATGTTGAACTTGGTTGGGAAAGTTTCATGGAGTTTATGCAACATCTATCTCAAGGAATATGTTCTGATTTCTATCGTGCTTATTCTGTTGCTGACATTTGGTGACATTTTCTCTTTTGTTGACAGCTTTGTACTTCATTAAAAAGTAGGCTACTTGAGTGAAGGTGTTTAATTTGCTTTGTCCAGCCTTTATCATATCCAGCACATGATGTACTTACTTCATTCCTGCATTAGCTTTCCTCTCTCATTGCTTCTTTTCTGCACTTTGCTTTTCTCCATGCCCCCTTTGTGAAGTATTTTTCTCTTTTGTCAGCAGTTGAATCTCTCTTTGCTAATTTTTTTTTAAATAGTTCAGCACTACAGCAGAACATTTTGTAGCTATTTACTTTGAAGCTGTAGGCAAGCAAAGCTTGTAACAGTATGATTTGCAAGTTCCTGTCATAAAAGGTCAAACACCCAGTCTTTCAGTCTTTGTGTTTCTCTTATTAGCATGCCAGAACTGTGATTACTAAACCTTAAAAAATTCTTAGTGCACTTACTAAAATCCAAGGGGTTTTTTTTATTCTAATAGATGCCACGAATGTGAACTAGAAGAACAGACTCCTATGCCCAAATGGATGTGACTAGACCTGCAGCTTCACTGTTAATGGCAGGAAATACAAAATACTACCAAAGAGTTTTCAGGCAGAGATAAATGACCTATCTCACAGTCACCAGAGACTAAATACCTGCCAAGCTGCAAATGGCATTTTCTTACAACTGTGGGATCATAAACAACTGATGTTTACAACAGCATTTTTAAAAGGTGTTAACGTCTGAAAATTAGACAATAAAAGTAATTAGTAATTGCATCTCAGTTATTGAAATTAAAAGCTTTAAGGTTAAGTTTTCTAGACGTGATATACTTTTTCTTAATCAGTGCTAGATTTCAGAATTATTTTGGTGGGGAGAGGGCAGATAACAATTTAAGTTATCAGTGCCAAGGAATAAAAGAACTATGTTAATCAAAGACTTAGCTGTTCAGCTGGTATTCTGGACCATGTTTTTAATTTTTAAGTAATGAGTTTTTTGGTCTCTACTATCAGGCTCAATTCAGAGTAAGTGGTCTCCTTTGATGTACACCAGAGAGAAAAAACAAAAAAAATCCAGGTGGGGTTGTAGAGGGTCTCTTATGGGAGGAGCCAGGGGTTGCTCAGTGCCAGACACAATCAGGTGCAATCAGCTCCAATGGATCCACAACAGGACACAATTGAACACATCAGCCAAGCTGATGACACCTCCATGAAAAACACATTTTAAAAAATTCATAAAATGCCAGACAGAGAGGGGAAAAAACGAGAGAGAAAGAAGAGAGAGAAAACCAACATGAAGGAAGGAGGAGCTCTGTGGAAGAACGGATATCTGTCTGTAGCTTGTGAAGGGTCTGTGTTGGAGCTCAGGAGTGTGAGGAGGAGAGAGCAGTGCACAGGAGCAAAGAACTGCCATGTGCTGACTGCAAGCTCCTGCACCAGCTGGAGCAGGGTTGGAAGAGTCAGAAATGAAAGAATGATGCAGAGCATAGGAAAGGGGGTCAGGGCAGAGATGGGGGGAAAGGTGTTGCTTTAACATTTGTCCTCTTTTCCCCTACCCAAATTAATAAATGTCTGTTTTAATTTGGAGCAGATTACATTGCCTTTTCCCAGTGGAGTCTGTTTTCCTTGTGGCAGCAACTGATAAACAATCTCCCTGCCTTTTTCCTGACCCATGAACTGTCTCCCTACTGTTCTTTCTCGTTTGTCTCCTCTACCCTGTTGAGGAGAGGGAGTAAGCAAACAGCCAGGTAGGTGTTTGATTCTTAGCCAGGGCCAACCCACCACAGTGTGCTGCAAGAAACTCTGAATGCACAGAAAAGCATGATTCAAATATAGGGTTTATAAAATAAGTGAAACAAAATGAGACATTTGTCTTTCTTAAATATAACTTTCTGGCATATATATGTGCACACATACTTTCACACACTTCCCCCTCATCCATGGATCTGATAATCATTTCTAAATGAAGACTTGGATCTTCATTTGAGCAATCAACAATCTCTCTTTTCTAAACACAACCAGAATGCTTCAATTTCCTAAAATTACTAAACAGTAGTTACACAGCATCTTTCCATGCTTATCATTATACAGCTCAGAAAATGAGGATAAACACTGCAACATTTCTGGTTTTATCCATTTTGTGGAACAGTACAGTTCTAACCTAGTGTAACTAAATTTTAAAATGTGCATGTCTGTGTGTCTCCTACTGTGGATTCACAGGCCTAATAGGCTATGAAAATAGATTAGGAAACTGAGTATGCTGCTCAATATTTTGTCTCTGGTTTTTATTTCTGTTGCTTGTTTGTTTAAATAATCTCCAGAATTTTAATCATTTTTCTGTGTTTATGCATTTTAGTTTATTTTCTGGGCTTTCTCAGATCCTGGAATGCTAATGGCTCTGAAAATGGGTAGCTCCCATGTGCCTTGTGCTCCTGTCTGTAGCACCAGTGGTAATACTGCATGTCTGTCAGTATCAAAATAAATCCCACCATAGGCTTGTTCAATCAGATTTTGACACAGAAAACAACATGTAGCTTTGTTTTGACTTAAACAATAATTTCCAATAGAATGGATATTTTCTTTCTTGTGTAAGCTCCCCTTTTGAGTAATAGATTACCTTTTGTGAAGCCACTGGCAACTGAAGAAGACATAGGTACCAATCTCAGTTTCCTCTGCTGGTAATCTCCATTTCTGAAATACATAGAAGAAAATCATCTCTGTGGCATTGCTGAATATCTTTCTTACTCCAGCAAAGTGGGAGAAAAAGGAGGTGCTGAGGACCTACCTATATCTTGGGCTTTCTAGAAACGAAGACACTGCCATCCAGCTGAAAGTACCAGGAAGTAAAGTATCTCTCAGAAGTTCTGCTTCTACCATTTCATGACAAGGCTAAGAGCTCAAGATCATCCCATCCATTGACATTCCATTGACAATTTAACATTCCTCTGCTGTGGGACAAGATCAGATATTGATGGTCTGTCCCTCTGTTTTGTTCCTATATAAAATTAGTGCAATGGCATCATTAACATATTCACTCATTAACACATTCACAGCTTCAGTCATGCTATCCAACATCTACTTGCCACTCAACCCTCAGGAGGAAGGGCTGAAAATAGAAATCTGTGCTGGTAAACCAAGTGCTTTCCCCTGCACTAACATTTCTCTGTGCCTCCATGTACATTCGCCCTCTGAAGATGAGCTCTGAAATAACATTGTTCTGTTTGGGGTACAAATTGCAACCCATGGTCTATGATCCCATGAACGACAAAGACCCCAGACATATCATGAACTGTCCAATGCTAGTATGAAAAAAAACCCAAACTAACTGTTTGTAAAAGGGATTTTGTAGAGATATTGTGAGGATGAATTGATGACTCACACATGCAGTTGCTTTACACTCTCTTTAGCTTTAATTTTGTTTTAGTTTTCTCATGGGAAGCACAAATTATACCCCTGGCTATCATTTCAGTGACATTTTGCAGATCATATAAAGTTATATTAAAAACTTATAAAGTGCACTTTTGGAAAAGGTTTAATTCAGGCTTGATCCATTCCAAGAAATTGCATTCTCTCACTATAAATCATGATTTATAACTTTTCCCATTAAATCTTAAGGATTTCACAACAGCTGTCTGGTCTTAATTGCACTGCCTTTTCCAAATTAAAGCATTAAAACTTGCTTTTTTTCCTCTAATGTATGTTTAAATTGATCTTTATCTTATTATTTTTGCAATATTGAATAAAAGCCATCATACTGAAAAAATATCCAATATTTACATATTTATTATGCCAAGGGTCATTCTAGCAACAATTAATCATAAGAATTTTCATTTTATGGTACAGTTTACATTCTGTTAGGATCAAGTTGTCTCAGGTAGTGGAATTTTAAAAAAAGAAAATTAAAAATAATTAATTTTGTGATAATTAAAAAAAAAAACACAACAACCCAAAAAACAACACCAAAAAAACCCACAAGAACAAACAACAAAAAAACTGTGTTAGGCTGGACGACATTTTAACTGTTTGGAAACATAGAATTAAATCTTTCCAAAGTAAGCAAAAATCTTTAAATCCAGAAGTTGGAATCTCTAAATGGTAATATGTTTAAATCTTCTCTTGATTTACACTCTGAGTGTGTTTAAATAACTGCAATCTCAGAAATATCCTGGTAACATCAGTTACATTAATAGGGTTAAATGAGCTAAGAAATGTCAGGTTCACATCTTAGAATCAGTATAAATTTGGTTCGGCGTTTCTTGACTTTGGAGATTTATTAAAAATACATAAAAAACTATTCTCTGCTACATCATCTATAGAATAACATTTCCTAGCCCAGTGCCTCATCACATTTATTTTACTTCTGGGGCATACAAGAATGTATTTCCATCCATATCTAAAATTATCTGTACACTGTCATTAATTACAAATATTGATTACATTTCCTCTACTTATTCCTGTTCCTTAGCAATAATCCAAATTAGCTGTATCACTCTGATCAAATATGCCAGCCATCCAAAGTGATCACATGCATCTGACCTTTTTCTCTTTTTTTGGGGGGAGTGGTGGCCATCTTCTTGACTACCAAGGTGCAAGTGAAGCAACAATATGTTAGAATAAATCTTACAGAATCAATTTATTCACAAGTTATTTTACTAACTGGGCATCTCATGAATCAGCTAGCATTACTGTGTTAAAGTAAAGGAAGAGTGTGGCACAAGAATGTGGGCAGCTCCATGCAAGGCAATGGTTGGAAGTGATTTTTGAGATTGTAGCAGGGCTGGGTTAAGCCTGAAGTGTTCTCAACTCCTTGTCAGTCTTTCCCTCCCTTCCAATTGACATCCCCTCAGATCTGTCAGCTTAACCTGGGTGTCAGCACTTGGCACTAGCATAAACTAATGGTAGAGGTGTTTTCTAACCCAGATAATTGTACAGAAGCCAATTAATATGACTGAATGTGCTCCTACGTTGGCAAGTAAGCTGTGATATCACTCCCAGGCGGTGATAACTCTTACAGAGGGTGATGCCATAGAATAAGCTATGAACCAACTTTGTAACCAGCTGAGCTGCATCTGGAGCAATGCATCTGACTCAAATCTCAGAAATATTGCAAGTCAGCTATTTTGAGATTAGCTGTCAGATGCAAATAGAGATTGCAAAGGGTCACACGTGTTCATTACAGATAATACATAACATGTCCCACTAGATAATGCAGTTATTTATCTTTCTTTTTAATTATTCATCTGTTGGGCATTCATTATTAAGTGAACTTACCTTTTTTTGTTTTCAAACAGTTCCAGGGTCAGTCCTGAGAGTTTCATTTATATTTTCATATATATTCATACTTAAAGCATGAAAAGACAAGTCATTTCTAAAGCATTAATATTAATAACGTATTTCATTTCATAAGTGTCAACATTATACGGTTTGACTCCAACTAAAGATTCATTTATAACCAGAAAAGCTTTAAATTCAGGGGTTTTTTCACTTTGTCCTTCAATCATTAATAGCTCTAGTGCAAAATGATACTTAGATGCTCTAAGTTATATATGGTTTTTGTATTTCAGTCTAGACAAACGGCTGGAAAAATGAAACTGCTGTATTTTTGCAGAAAGCCTGGAGACACTTCTTAGCAAAAATTCTTATGATGGACAGGTTCAGATTCTAGGGATAGTCCTACAAACTGTTGCAGCAATAAATGAACTTGGATTCACCTACAGACCACATAAAAGAAGACAAAGACATTAGAATTACTTGCTTACATAATGAGAGTTTTCAGCTTCCCCTCAGTGTAAGCACTACTTGTAAACATTTTATTAAATCAGAAAAGGTTTCAAGGAAATCAAAAGTAATTTGAGATCAACATATTTTTTGGGTTTTCTACGCAATCAGATCTCAAAGATTTTACGAATGGAGTGCTTGAAAAGGGGTGTACATGCACTCTTTCTGTTCTAGAGGGATCTTGCAGCCAGACAGCCAACCATTCCCTGGGCTGCATCCAAAGCAGCGTGGGCAGCTGGAGAGGGAGGAGGTTCTGCCCCTCTGCTCTGCTCTGGTGAGGCTCCACCTGCAGGGCTGCATCCAGCTCTGGGGTGCCCAGCACAGGAAGAACAGGGATCTGTTGGAGCAAGTCCAGATAAGAAACATCAAGGTGATTAGAGGGATGGAATGCCTCTCCCATGAGGAAAGGCTGGGAGAGAAGTATATCTAGTGAGATATAAAGAAGTTCTAAGCTTAATAACAGCTGTGTGCATTGTATTTTAAGGCTCAAAAGCAGGCACTGTGTTAGAAATTAGCAAGCATTGATTCAACCCAATGTACCTATACCTATAGCAGTTGGATACATCTACTGTCAATATGGTTTTGCCTTTTGCAACTGGTCAAAAAACTTTTAAAGCTTGTTGTAACACTGTGATCCATGTCTGCTGCAGAGGATGTGGGCTGCTTGCATCTTGAAATTATCTCAACTGTGTGATGAGGCTGATGCTGAGAATAAAATCCCAGGACGTGTCCAACAGTGGTCCTATCCTGCTAGTGATTTGTACATAGTGGCCAGCATTACATTACTTCCACCATAATATAAATTCTCATGTATATATTTGTATATGAACATGCATCTTGTGGTTAATAGACCAAAAATGGACCAGAAATAATTTTGTATAGAAGTAGCTACTAGGTACCAAAAATTATGGATAAAAAATACTAAGATACTAATGAATAACTAAACCCAGTTGTAGACTGGCCTTGTATAAGATCAACACTTTGGAATAAAGAATTTTCCATCTACTAATTGTTAAATATTTTTGTTTCAAGCAACAAAATAATTTATGCCAAGCAACCCATTCATGAACAGAAGAAAAGAGAACTCACTAAACAAAATACTTTTAAATCATCATTTAACTCACTCATATTTGATTGTCTTCTTGGATTTCATATTTGGAAATCCTATCTAATGAAGTTTTATCATTACCACTTCGTGGTAATTAAATACCATAATCCTCCTATTTGTGCAGATCCCTAGTGCTCCCCACTTCTATTAAAAGCAGGGTTCTAATGAACCTCATGAGGTGTCACTAGATAATTACCACTTACTGTCTGAAATGAAGCTCAGTTCCAAGCCATTTGCATTTATGCGCTAAAACTAAATTATTAATGTGGATTTTTACACATTTTTAGGTTTAATTTTTCAGTCTAATGAAACCATAAATTTCAAGCTTTCAAAAATATTCCTATCTCCTATTTAATTCAATATGTAATTGAGAACATGGTTTTGCTACAGATGGAGAGGCCTTTTCAAATTTGAATTAATACGGTGTTTTGCTGAGTTAGTAGATCAAGTGCTACAGATTTCCTGAACATTCACTACAGTAAATCTTAGCTTTCAAATTAATGTAATGAAATTTTGGAAATTCACAAGGTCAAAAATATTATTTTGCAAAGGTGATAGCTATATTTTCTGCCCTTACTGAATGACTTCCACAAAGCAGTAACAGCTGGGAGCAGTTAAAGACAAAATTCTGCTACAGAAAAGTGAATAAGCTCCCCATTCATTTGCATATTCATTTTATACAATGTATTCAGGAATAATACACCATTTTAAATAAGAGGAAATGTTATGTTTAGCTAGTGGCACAAGCACCCTAAGGAAAATGTTTACAACAGGTTTATCCTTAAAGTTCAAGGTAATGTGCCAAGTTGTGAACACCCAACTGATACCCTGTCTTCAGTGAGGGACTTTTGGGGGGAAATAAGAGAACTCCAAACCAGAAAGAACTTCTCAAATAGCCACACACATAATTTTAAATTTTTAAAGTACAGGACAGTTTCCTCAAATCTTGCACAAGTAGATCTATCACTCATATATCTCTCAGTGGCCTGAATGACCACCAAGGTGGGGGGGAAAACCCCAAACACCAACAATCCCACAGTCTTTCCAAAGCAGTATCCAGCACTGCTGAAGAATGCTATTTTCCCTGCCTTATATGAGTATTCCTCTCGTCTTCTGCTCCTCTGGGCTAGGAAGGGTAAGCATATTTCATTACCTTGGCTATCTCAGCTTTCTCCACCAGTTTCTACTGACATGTTTGGTAGACCATGATGAGAGGTACAGAAGTGTTTCCAGCTTCTTAATGTCACTCATAAATGCCTGGTTCTCTAGTACACCTACTACTACATACAGTGTATATTTTAGGGCTATTTTATCTATCACTATTCAGAGACCAACTCACAAATCTTTATACTAATGTGTTACAGTATTTATTTCACTGTGAATATAAAGCAATTGCTTGATATTCACTACTGTCAAATTTTGCCTTTGACAGAAGAGAGGAGCTATCATTGAGAAAATGTTAAAGGATTAATTTCTATATTTAGTTACAAAATCTACAAAGAAAAAGCGTCTCAAATATGCTCATAGTTATAACTGCAGTTTTAAAAATTGCCATTGATGATTACAGTTAAAATATACAAATCCCCTGGTTCAAATTTTCTAGTCATGGAGGTATAAAACTCAGGGTAATACCTCATTTTTGGTCCATAATATCTGTGACAAGTTATATAATGCACCACTGACAATGTAGTGATTCATGAAATGAAAACTCCTTCCTGTTTACATCAATGCAGACATTCCCTGGGGGTTCTTCACAAAACACCTGTCCACTTGTACAGCATGCAAAGCATGAGACATTTGCTATTTTATGCAATTCTCCTAAATCCTTTTTGCTCTTTTTTTCAGAAGTGCTAGCCTTAGAGAAATTTCAGTATCTATTTCCTAATCTGTCACCAGAATTTAAATGTTCTCTCAGTGGGTAGAAACAGCAGACTGATAACCTCAGCACTGGTGTTCTCTCCAACTCAATGAAAGACATGCAGCATCACACGTAATTCAAAAGATTTCTTTGCATTTATTTCACCAACCTCTCCAGATTCTTTTCAAAAAAAACCTTTTACCTTTGGCAGAACTGTACTTCTGAAACACAGATCACACATATAAAACTAAAAGCATACTAGCTGATCGTAATGCAGGGAGCTCAAGAGACCTACTTGGCTTTCTATAGGCAGCATGGAAAGAAATTAGCCACCTGCTGAGAATAATCCTAATGCACTAGCTGTGAGGAGAAAGAGAGGAAAGCGGCCTGGAGCAAACCAATAGAGAATTATAAACCCATGCATGCATCTAACTTCCTACCCTGCCTTAAAGTGTGGTGCCTTTCCTCCCTTTGAATGAAAGCACGCTCCATGCTGAGTCTCTGCTGAATTTCTGCTGACTGAGGAGATGCTGCAGCACAATATCCTGCAGATCCTCTCTCACACGGAGTAGGTGGGACCACATCACAACACGGCATCCCTCACAGATTGTGCGACAGTTGCTGGTGCATCCATCTCAGTTGGAAAACACTTATTACATTCGGTTTCTCGAGCTACTGCAGTCCTTCTCTGGGCAGGCTTTGGATAATTTATGGGTCCCATTCTTCAGAGGGGAGCATGCAGACCATAGCAGGGCTCATGCACCCGCCAGGTCAGGAGGTGACATTCACAAATGGAAGTAACAGTGAGCAATTTTTATTTTAGGAGGTTAGCACATGCATAAACTCTTTTAGGTGTTTTGGCCTCTTTCCAGGTTCTGTGCTGTCTAGAGGAGTTGAAGTGTTGTACAGCTGAACAATTTAGTGCTATATGCACTGTATAAATTGTGCCCTACGTATGCTGTACAGCTGACCAACTCTCATAGCTCATTAAAAAATAGAAAGAGCTAATTAAAGTTTCTGCCCACTCTTCATTTCTAGGGAGTGTTCTCTCAACAGTGCATGAATAACTGACTGAAACTGAGAGCAGTTTTACTTCAGAAAACTGTAGAGATGGAATGATTGCAAATAAATTATATTAGACACTACTGTTTTGATCCAGCTCAAGAGCTCCTGCATTGTTTCACAGCCTTGTGAAATAGCTGAGAATTCATTCTTCAATGCAATGGGACTACTCCTCATAATTGTGACAGTTCTTGGCCCAGAGGGACAAATTTCTGGTAAAAACATTATTTCCCTGAAAACTGAAATTTATGTTTCTTTAAAACAGAAAGCAGTATTAACATATTTCTGCCATGACAGTCTGTCTCTGAGCTCCCTATATTCTATAGACAGTAAATTAATATATTAGGAATTTAGTCAAAGACAGATAAATTTCTCTTCCACATTTGTAATAAAGTGCGCTATGGAAGATGATTAATAATATAACATGAATTGCTTTAGCCCTCATACAGAGACATATTTGAACATTTCCTTTAATCTGTTTCACAGCACAAAACCACTCTCTTCCCTAAGCATGAGCTGCTGCATCAGCTTTGCAGTGAGAAGTATTTCTAAATCCACAATAGCATTCAGACCAAAGATGTAATTGGAGCTAGGATTTGGGTGAGTAAGTATATCTAGATTTAAAATTATGTGACAACTTTCATACTCTAAAGAAATCCAACTTTGGGTCTCAATTCAAAGAATTGAATTCAATTCAATTATAGACTTAAAATATTTTATAAAGGACTGCACTGATTTATTTTGCATACCTGAAAACTTGTTCTTGTAAAGACTTTAGGAATAGATAAAATGATGATGGGACTGAGAAGAGCAATACTTAATGCAGATGCTATACTTCCTAGAGTTTAAAACAAGTAATTTCTACATGTATTAAATAATTTTTATTAATAGAAAAAACTACTGATTTTTTTTTTTTTTTTGTGCTGTATGTAAATACAAATTCATTTGGACTTAAAAAAAAATTTACAAAAAAACCATAATTAACATATTTTTCAGAATTCCCTATAGAAGAAACAGCTGGTCCAGGAACTTGCCACGATTCTTGTAAGTATGCAACCTATGTTGTAACCAGGAAAAGGCAAAACACTTCTTGTTGGTATAAGAGAGAAAAATTATATTCAGTTTTCTCTTTCTTTTTGACTTCGGAAAGCTGTTAAAAAATGCATTGGTTCACAGCGTAGACAGGGCTATCACAGGAAAATTTTATCACCTACGTAAGTATTCCTTTATGCATTACATGAATCTTCACTAGTAACTTTATCTTAGAGAAAATGCAGGCTAAAAAAATTCAACAATCATGAGATTAGGCTACAAAAGCTCTGCTGTAGGAATGCCATTACCTAGTTTGGAATGGGAAAAAGGAAGTACTGTCTTGATGAGGAAGGGATGTTGTGCCTAAACTTGAGGAAATGATCAATAATGGGATCTTTTAGTCTGCTTCAGGAGGTATTGTGGCTGCAAAGAGCCGCCTGAAATGTTTCTACACTAATGCAGGCAGAGTGAAACTCGAAGCTTTGGGCCAGTCCCAGATATTCTATATCACCTGCACGAGTGAAACGTGATGATTGTTGCAGGCTCTTCTCAAGGGATACACAGAGCAGAATATGTGGACGCACAGCGCTGTGTAAGGGAAGGGACAGAATGCATGGAGCTCGCTGTAGGCCTTGGCACAGTTGGGAGCTGCTGGGTAAGAATCAAGAGGCAAAAAAAATAATGTGGCTGTCAAGGTGTCACCTCTCCAACTCAGCATGGCAAAAAAAATTTTTTTGAGTAATCAAGGGCTGCTTCCAAGTCAACTGGTTTTGCCCTTTTGGGGGGCTTTAGCTTGTCAGAAATCATCTGGGAGCACCACACAGCTGGTACCACTTAGGCCAGAAGATTCCTAAAAAATCTGTCAGCATGCAGTGCAACATTTCTGAATCTTGTGGCGACTTTTGGTAGCAGTGTTTCTGTAGCTCTTTGAAAATAACTCACCTTGTAGAAGCTAAATCATTCCTTTTGGTCAGTGTAGTACTGCTTGATCGCCTTGAATAAGTGTTTTTCTGATCCTGTTCCTGCAACTTACACTGTTCCCATGAGCTTGTCTATGGATTTCTTGCTTTTATGGTGTAAGTTACTTTTCTAAATAGAAACTGAGAGGCATTATTTATTTATTTTGGGTTTAGAAAAATCTAAACCATGTCTTAGCTCTGCAGAGAAAGGCTTGCAAGATGAATGGCCAGGAATACATGTAAAATGAGTATGATTATTCTGAAAGCTTATAAAGGGCTGTATCAGAAATTATAGTTCGGCATAAAAGGTTCAGAATCCTACACTAAGCTTTTTTTCCCTTAGGTTTGGATTATGTCAGATCAAACTCAGCCAGTATATAAACATGTGGAAGTCAGTAATACTTTCAATAAGATTTTCATTTCCGTTCTGGCTTATTATCTCTAAGTATTAGCAGAAGTTTACTACAGATGGAAGCAGCCACTTCAGAAAACTTTTAATTCTTTAGAAGCTATCCTGTTTCTAAAGAAAAAGTCTATTGTAATGTTCCTAGAAAAAAAAAAAAAAAAAAAAAAAAAAAAAAAAAAAAAACAAAACAAAAACTTAAGGTTCTATTTCCTACTATTATTATCCATTTCAGATTTGGATGCATTTCTCAGTGTACATCTCAGTGTTCCTTATTTTGTTGCAACCATACAAACATCTGTGCAGATGTGGTTAAAATCAAAACATTGTTATTTATAGCAGATGGTGTTGAGCTCAATAGGAATCAACCTTAGATCTGTGAAATTTGTAGCACTGTGATATATACAATAATACTATAAACTATTACTGCTTCAGAAACCTTAACAGCATAATATTTGCCCACCTATTCACCAGCACAACTATTAAAATTATTTGTGAAACATCTCCTTGTAGTGAAGATATTATTAGAGTACTCAAAAGAGCTCTACCTAGAAAAGATGATGATTCCTCAGGAAAATTATTTTGGACTTTCTGTCTTTTCCAAAGCATAAAAGTTCTCACACTTATTGAATAATCAAGGAGAATACATGTACAAACCTACAACACAAACACATACCTCCAAAGAAAAAACTTGATTTTGAAGAGGGATACCACATGAATCCTTTCAGAGAACCAACATTTAGAATTTTTTTTCCTAAATTAGCATCAAGACAGGTGTTTTCACATGACAAGACCAATATCATAAAACACCTATGAATGTCAGTTTCAGATGAGACAAATCTTTCTATTAAATGCAGAAACATTCATCATCCTATACAGAGTCAAGGATGAAAAGACTACTGGCTGTAGTGCCAGCTACTGCACATTTGCCTACTGAGCAGAAGCCTGCAATTTATGAATAAATACATTTGTTTTAAACAGTATTTTCTATATGCACCAAGCAGAGAAGTTAACGATGTTAATTTCTACAAGCTATTAATTGAATCACTGATAGGTCTACTTGTAGGAAAAAAAATCACAAAAACTAATGGAAAATATCTATTTACACATTTTCTTTGCCTAGAGAGCATTCCACAAAATGGACATTTCTCTCCAGTTATGAGTAGCCCCTTTCAGACTCATCCCTTTCACAGATTCTGTCATGTATTGCATCAGACAAAGGTGGCTGTTTTTTTCTGATGAGAGTATGAGCGAATGATAAAATCATACTGCAGTTTCTTTAAAAACTCCACCTTCTTGATACTTTTCTTTTTTTCATTTTGGGAATAAAATTGTACCCTATATAGAGAAATAAAAGTAGTGCAGATCATTTTATTTTTTTTGTTTGGTTTTTGGGGTTTTTTGTTTTTGTTTTTTGTACTGCATGCATGCTACTACAGTGGCTACAAAAGCATAAAAATATTTGTAAGGACACAGATATTGGAAAATGTGCTTTTGTGAGGAAGTGCATAAGACAGAGAATATTGGTTTATTTGAGGGATTTCATAAAGAACTGCCCGTGGATGATTTTATAAATCTGTCTCTAGGGATTTACAATCTTTATCCTCCTTTTGCTTCTATCCTCCACTTCAGAATAACCCTTTAAAGCTCCTAACTATTCAACTTCCACTCTACTTTGCTCTCTCTTTTTCAGAAACATGATATACTACAGCTCAAATGCAACCCTTCTGTTATTTGGGTAGAGATCCCAGACATATTGCAAAATGAAACAAACAAAATATCGACTGAGTGTTGGCTTGGATTTTCCCAATGTTTTGTAAGGCAATTGAGAACAATCTGTACACCTTGGCAGCCAGACTAAGAAGCTGCAAACTCCTGTTTCATCTCCTACTCCTTCCTAACTGGGAGTGCTCTCTAAGTGCTACCTAGAATACAGTACAGCATGTTTTTAAGAATAACCAAGAAAGGCAGAGTAACAAAATCAAAACACCTAAAACACTGGGATCCACTAAAAGTCCCTTAGCAACTACAATTTTTGTATCATGTCACTAAACTATCTACACCAAGTGATACATTCATTTACCACCTAGCACAATCCCATTTGTCGTAACAATAGCTCAAATAATTACTTAAATGTCTAGAGTGAAATTCATGCTTCAAAAGTTTTAATTCTAACTATAATTAAAATCGTGTTAGATGCTACAGCATATTTTAATAATGGTTATAAATTATAATAATAATATATATTAATATATGTTTTTATATATGCACACATATATATATCTAATTTATTATATATATTTCTGTTTAAAAGCCTTCAGATCATTTATTGTTTTTGAAAAGAGGATGTCCTATACAAAATGGCAGATAATCACTTGTGCTCATTAGTTTGGTATAAATAACTGAACACAGAAAAAAAAAAAAAAAGCAGAAATGAGTGGAAACTCTGCCACAAAATAAGGAAAATGTAATCATATTGCTTTCCATTTTAATATTTGATTTATCAGGTTTGCTGATTCCTTTTATTTTTGGCTTAAATAGTCAAGGAAGTATAATGATCAGCAGTGCAGTACAAGGCATCACCTTGTTTTTTATCAGAGGATCCACAGGGGGCACAGGGGAGGTATGACCAACCTTTTGCCTCCCTTGTTCTCTGATTTATATTCTCTAGCACTAGCAATATTTGTTTTGTTTTAGTTATATGCTATCATGATACAGTAGGGTAAAATACAATGGATAAAGCCAAATTTTTATGGATTCCTCTATTTCTATTCATTTTTCTCCACTTGTGGCATGTGTGCCAGGAGGAGTGCCTGCAAATTAGAACACAAACACAATGTGTCACTTTTTTTCCCCTTTTCCAGATGAAACAATGTTTCTACTTTCTGCTTTTTGTCTCCATTTTTAATGAAACAATTATTGTGCTTGTTGAAATTACAAAATGGCATTGCTCCACTTCATTAGATTTTGAAGAGTACTTCTCTTGTTTAGTTGTAAAGTGTGTTTTTAAAATATCTATAAAATATCTCTCTGTTTTTTCTAGTTGTGCAGGCCGGTGACTGGGTGACTAATGCCTTTGCAGAAAGTCCACATTTTATGATGGACAGGGTCAGATTTATGCCTTTAGAGAAGTCAAATTGTATTTTAAGGTGGTGGGGTTTTTTTTTTCTATTGCCTGCATATAAATCAGAATAACATGAAATTTTCCTAAAATACTGTATTTTAATGATTTTGAAGTGCTACAGCAGGAAGAAAGGAAAGGAAAAGAAAAAAAAAAAAAAAGAATAAACTTGAAATTACTGAACTAATTGCACAAACCACATGTGGGAACTATTTTCCAAAGGGCAATCTTAAGTAGACAGCAGACATTCAGCCATTCCAGCTGGGCCATAGAGGAAAAAAAAAGTAACTTTCCAAGGACAGTTTAGCACTTGGACATCATTCTGCCCTTGAAATATGCTTGTAATCCTCAATGGAAAATGAATACTTAGTCAATGACCTTTTCAAAACCTCCTTCTGCAATATATGCTGCTTTTACTGTTCTGCTCATGATACTAGGTGGAAAAATCTTCTGACCTTACAGCTTTCCTCTGGAAATGCTGATCCAACAAAACAGAAATCAGCTGATTTCCAGTTTTTGAGGCAATGCTGACCGACTTCTTGCCAGTCACCAACCTCCTTGTGCTAGGTACAGTCCCAAAACATGCAGCTCCTCGACTTTATGCACTCCCACCAATGACTTCCACAGTGCTTTGGGGAGATGTGGAGTGTTCCCCACCCTGTGCCAAGCAGGGGGAGCAGCAGGGCACTGCTGAAGAGCTCACCTGCTCACTCTCACAGCTGCCAGCACAGCCTTTGGCTCATCAGCTGCACAGCAGCCTGCAGAAGAAAACTCTGAACCCCAGGGCGCAGGAAACCACCCTAGGAGAGGTTTTAGTGCCCAAGGAGCTGCAGAGATAGAAAGCCTGGTTACCAGTTTTGTGGCAGGTTTTTTGTGTGGGAGCTGCTCTGGGAGCTGACTTGCTGCTGCCTGTCTGTGCAATGGGATGCCAGTGCCTGATAAAAGGTAGATAGGAGATATCCAGATGATTCACTCTTAAAGCCAAACCTCATGTGTATATCTTAAAAATGGTCTGTACTAAAAGATAAAAGCAAATCAGAAATTACAGATCAGTTTATATGCATGCTCCGTGAATCTTTTTTATGAGACTAGAGTTATAAACTGTTAAAACAGGTGAAAGTTTTGTTGAGCAGAGAGAAATTCATTTTAGCCAGAAAAATCTTTTTAAGGATAGCAATGCAATTACAAGCACAGGCAAGTTCTTGGAGAAGATATTGGCTATATCTGCAAGAGGCCATAGAGAACATGAAAAGCATAAGTGTTCTCATCCCTAGCTGTGTCTGCACTATGGCTAGATGAAAAGTTTTTAATAAAAGCAGCACAAGTATGACAGTCTTGAACAAAAGGAAAAGAGTGTAAGGACCCTTCTGTGCCTATTTTTGAAACCCAGCATTCAGCAGACAGGGTGCTCTTAGGTAGATATCTCAGCTAAAAGTGTTACTTTAAAGGTCAGTATAACAAGACATTAGGCATTCAGGGTAAAGCTCTTCCGACAAGGATTAATTAACTGGGTTTCAGAGATGGTGACTGAGTGCCCTTTTAGCAGTAAATTCCAAACAAGTCAACTGTCAGTGTCTTAGCAAGAAATTCCAAAGCAAGCCCTAGGTGTCAGTTTGTTTTAGGTTCCCAGCTCCTGGGTTAATTGGTTCCTGGTGTTCTCAGACAGCCTGGTAGCCTTGCAGCTTAGGACACGAGCTATTGTCATTCACTGCAGGCATTTCCAGCAAACTAAAAAATGCCACATCAGTTGTTAAAATTTCTAGAAACTCCGTGGAAGACAATGGGGTCTGTGAGCTGACCTTTTGTTCAGATTTGTAATTACAAAAAAAAAAAAAAAATCAACAAAAGCCACTAAACTAAAACAATACCAATATTTATCTTAACAATAAATATTTGGATTTTTTATTTAGCTCTATTTTCCATCACTTTAGCAAGTTCCATCAATACTCAAAGCAATACGTGTTTCATTCTACATACTAGTGAGAAAAATACTTAGTGATAAATTCTTTTAAAATGAAGCTTATAGGGAGATCTGAAGTGTATAAATTCACAGACCACATTTTACAATTTTATCAAGTTTCAGTGCTTGCCTGTTGCAAAACAAGACAGTGATTAGACAAGGGACATCATCCTCAGCCTCTGCCCCAAAACAGATACAACTTGGATAAAAAGCTTAGCAGCATTCATTATTTCTCAGTGTAACTCAAGACCCCATGACCAACTACTCCTGGAGAGGCTAATACAAAGCCACAGAGAGAACACACAATATTACTTCTTGCTTGTTTTTTCACAAAGCTTTTTTAGTGTGTAGTGAGCAGAAACCCACAGAGCCTTCACAGACTCAGGAAAGAGAAGGAGATACAATTTGAGAAGTGGAGTGGGATATGATGAGACCTGAGCTTGAGAGCCATTCCACAGTCTGCAGAGGTATTACTGTGCAGCAAATATAAATTACTTGTCAAATTTGTGTTTAACATTTCTTAAGGGAGCTATTCCTGGTGACAAGGATGTGCTCTTCCTCTCTCTCTTCCTATGTATGCATATAAATAAATAAAACCCTGGCAAACTCTGGTGGAAGCTGGGGTTAGAGATCTAATTTTACTTTTGTACTGCAGATACAGTGGTAGCTAATGTACAGTCTGTTTACATTTCATCAAAGATAGCAGATTAAAAATAAGAGTGCAGTACCCTAATATTTAGGAAAGTGATATACAGCTACCCAAATCAACAGGATTAATCAGACACACAGATGTTTCTTCCCATTTTCAGTAGTCACAAACAGGAGCAAGAATTCCTCTGGTCCATGTGTCCCTATTTTGTTCAGCAGACTGTTGCTCAGAAAGATCCTGAACTGGCCATATAATTGTGATCTATAAGGCCCTGAATAGCAAAATTGTGTAAACCCCAACACGAGCACACTAATTGCAAGTTCCCTACAATTCAGTTAATAGGAAAATTTATTTATGTTAACATGATTTTGAGCAGGGTAAATGCTGTTGGATCTGCAGACTGTGAAAATGTCTTTTCACTGTTTCTGACATGCAGTCTGCAAGCAAACTTGTGAGCAAATAAACTGTTCCCCAGCATTTTGGACAGACCACCACCTATGCTTGCATTCTGCCCCCATCATTTTTGACTGAGTCAATACAGGAAATACAACTTGGTTACCTTTTCTGAAAATTCCAGTGCTTGCTTCTAGATTCTTCCACTTTTCTAGCAGCTGAAAACTTCTAAGTCACAACTCTGGATCACACTGTACTGCTTTTATATTCAAAAACTTGGCATAAATGTCACTTCCAGCATGTTTTCAAAAGTGTTTGGAAGCTCCAAATGTCTTTTAGTTAGAATTAGGTATGAAAAATTTCCGTTAAAGATTTATGAAAATTACAACATTAGTTTGTGTTCTCACAGATAAAGGCAGGTTATTTCAAAGTTTATCTTTGAGGATGAGAAGAAGAAGAGACAATTACACTTTAGGTGTTCTTACAGATAATGGATAAACTATCAAACCACATCTTCAATGAATGGAGGAAGCTTAAGTGTGGTTGAATGGGCAACAATCTTTTCCAGAAGTTCAATCTTCTCCTCAATCAACCAGACATTTTAATTCTGCACCAGCTACAGACCTAATAAAATAGCATGGTGTTATATACAAAATACATATACATAGTACTACATCTATAAAATATCTTTTAACCAAAATCAGTCCTCATAATGCTGTTATAATACAGAATATAGCATGTGAATTCATAGCTCATCACTCACAGAAATACAGAAGAACCCTTGTAGTTGTCCTAAATTTCCAAGTAGTTCCTGCAGTTAAGGACTGAATTTGGCTCATAGATTTAACTGCTGCTTTAGAATTTGCTGTTGAGGACAGATAAATTTTTAAAAGCCATTAACAGCATAAAAGCTCCAAATGCATTGGTTTGTACCACCAGAAATAAAGTACTCATGAGAGTATTCTGCCTAAGGAAAAAGAAGGGTGGCAATTATTTTGAGATGCAAAAGTAAAGTAAATTTCAGCTTTATAGAAAACATCCAAATAATTCCCTTATTGTTCATCACCTTGTTAACTGAAAAAAAATATTTTGACTAGGATAATACAATAAACTGTTCTAATTGGTGAGTGTATTTTAGCATTTACTAAAACTATAACACAAAGTGTGGCCTGCTTTGCTTCTTCACAGTGCCAAGACTCTCTGAAGACAGACAGATGAGTCTGACGTGATTTGCCTTTGAGAAAACATGCCAAGGGGTCCACAACCATCCTTCTGTCACACAGTAGTTTTCTCTATACAACATCAAGAAGTAATGGACTACCCTTCTTTTACAGGGATATAAAAGTAGTGCAAAGATAACAAGGGCCAGATATGTTACAACTGATACATTACAGAATTAATCTTGAACCATATTGTTGCTATTATTAGCCACTGGGATGTGTTTTCATTTTCGATTTATAGCTCCTTTTTTAGACTGCCACTTCTCTTAGATTAGTCCTTAAAAGCAGGAGAAGATTTTGGGTGTGTCTATTTTTCTTCATACTCTATTTTCTAAACTTCAATATATCTTACACAGTAAGCTGACATTCCAGGAGCTAAATCAAAGAGTACTTGTGGGCTTCACCTGATTAACCACAAAATCTCTTTATTTTCTCTCTGGTAATAACATCAGTCCTAAGTATCATGTGGCTTAAATAAGGAGAGAATGTTGCAACAATATTTCATGCACACAATTCTGTCTTGGAAATAGAAATGTGAATCTACATTAGACATTTAATATTAACACCAAACTTTTTTAACTTTAAAACTCGGTTGAAAAAATCAAATGCAAAAAAAGTGTTTTGCTGAAATAAACCAGAAAAATCAGAAAATACCCTAGGAGTCTTTGCAACCATGCTAATTGTCTTTTCATAGGATTCATGGAAGCAGCAGTAGGAAACCAAATTTCAAGAGAAGAAAAACATGTAAAGTAAATTTTTTATGTATTAAAGTCTTGTAGGAAGAAACATGCACAGCTGGTTAGCAGTCAAAACAATGGAATGTCTATACAGATACATACAAACGTCTCTTATGAAAGCAGACATTTAGAAACAGTTAAAAACCATCAAAATGAAGTTTTCAAACTTGACACCATAATAAATAATTTACTCTTTCTCTCTGGCTTCCTCCTCTGTGGCTCCAGATAAGCCAGGTCCAAAGAGGTCACTGGTTCAAACACAGAAAAAGTTGTTAGAATACACATTCTCTTAGTAAAACTTACTTTCCACCACTCTAAAGCTTTAATCATTTCTTAATCTTATAATACTTACTAGCAGAAAGACTTCCCTCAATTTTTATTCAACATTCTTTATCCACCTCCCAGATGCTGTATCACACAAGCATGCAGCTAAAAAAACCTGCATCCCTTATAATCAATATAAAAAGTATTAAAAGTTTACCAATTACAGTTCCCAATAATAACTTCTAGAAAGGTTCAGTTTTGCAGGTGAGGACAAGTTTAAACTTGACAAATACCTGGTACGCATAATAGACCATGAGGTTTTTAAATTATAACTTGACAATAATAGAATGGTAGTAGATAAAAATGTGAACTTAAAATTAAAAATTTTTAAAAAGCAATTTAATATTTTTTTTTATTTTAAAATCCCTCTATACACAGAAGGTTTTGTTTTGGCTTTTTTTCGAAGAATATGAGATTAAATCAGGTTCATAACAATAAATAAGTGTTTCTGCAACTTCTGGCTCAAAATTATGAATTTACAGCTGTAAATAATATTACAAATTTGGTGCCTGGTTGATGGTTAATGATTATGGTTATCTAAAAGCACACAAACACATCTTTAAGAAATGTGGCACTTATGGATATTTCATTTCTGAACCAAGAAGTAATTTCTTGTGAGTGAAGAATGTGAACATAATGAGGGGAAAAAAATCAATAGTCAGCAGAATTATTTCAAATAACTGAGTAAGAGCTTATATTTTTTAAAGTGTAATTCACATTGAAGGTTTTAACTGAGCACCAGAAGGTCAGGAGTTTTACTGTGGTTACTTATAGAATGTTGCTGGAAAGTCACTGACACCTATTATACTGGAGCAAAGAAAAAGATACCTTTATCTGTAGTTCTTACTACAATCTGTACTATTTCTTCTCAAAAGGCTTAGCTATTTATATATATATATATATAAAGAAATACCAGAAATCTGGTACCATTACAGAATGTTTTACAGTGTTTAAGAGAGTGTCAGCATTTTCTTTCTAAGCCTTTGCATTCAAAGGTTTATGACTGAGCTATAAAAATCAGTTCATTGTATAACTTCACTTATTAACTCTCACTGTAGGAGTCTGTCCCCCCACCTGACTCTTTCTCCTTTGCTAAATAGTCAGATTTTCTTTCTGTGCTGAAGTTACAGATATATCTCTTTAGAAATACTCTTTTATGAGTGATCTTCCAGTTACTTTCCCTTCACTATTACACAAGGCATTTTAAATATAATGTAGGATTTTAATATAAATGTATGATTTCTCAGCTATTGAAGACACTGGTTCTAATAACTGAATAAGTCTAACACATTAAATCTCCAAGTTCTCAGCTTCTGTTTTAGCTCACCTGATTCATTATTGAGTAAGAAGTCCCTTAGTTGTTTCTCTTTGTTGTTGCTACAAGCCTCCGCAGCATCCTCTATATCAGTCTGCCAATACATGTAGAAAGATGAGAAACAGAGCTAC